>QKWP01002536.1:3536-41644 GCA_003550325.1 Gigaspora rosea | reverse complement strand
TTTTTTTTTTTTTTTTAATATATATTTTTAATTGTTTGGTTTTTAGTTGGGAACATAATTGGAACCGGGCCAAATAAGTTAAGTAGCTTAGTAACTTAAAATTTCAATCGTTATTGTTGCCATTTAACTTTCTTCTACATGCTATCATAGGCTTCCCAGTCTATGTAATCATTAAAGGGTTGGATCCACTCTTTAGCATCAAGTTCCATTTCATCGAATGAGTCTTGGCTGGTCTCCATATCCCAGCTTTGGTTGAAGGAAGAAGGCTCAATGCTATAATTTTTGGCTTCTGTAGCATTTTCCATGAATTCTAGCTCCATAGCCATTTCTCCCCATGGAGGTATTTCGATGAGGTAGGTTTCATCAATGTTTATCGATTGGGTATCGTCTTCTAGGTTATGCCAATAGTGTGGTTCATGCTGATATCCATTTATTGCAGCCCAGGTGATCACTCTTTCTGTTTCATCAGCCAGGTTGGTTAAAAGGGTGTGGTAATACCTTTCTTTTTCGATTTCACTGTTAGTTATTTCTATCTCCCACTTCTCTTCTTCATAACCTGAGTCATTTCTTTCTTCATCTGTGTCATTCCAGATGATTATATCTACTTCATCATCAGAATCTTCATCGAAGTATTCTTGTTAATGGCCCGAAAGACCTCTACTTCTTCTACTGGTTCAATTTTCTGGATTTCAGATAAGTCTTCAGTAGCTGTACTAGAGTATTTCGCAACAGCATTCTCTATATCTGCTGCTTTTTGGTTATTAATTACATTCTTTTTTTTCTTTATTTTCAGACAGTCCATCGATCATTCAGGATAAGTTGTCTGCATTATTATGGATTCTCCCAGCCCGGTGGATTACTGTGAAGTTATAGGGCTGTAATCGCAATATACATCGAGCTCTTCGGCCCTTCAATGCAGATTTTTGGAGCCATTTTAAGGCAGAGTAGTCTGTTACTACGATAAATGGCTTGTATCCTAAGTAATGGTGGAAGTATTCTACTGCCCAGACTACTGTATAACATTCCAATTCGGTGGCTGCATAGTTTCGTTCAGGACGAGTAAGGCTCTTGCTAGCGTATGCAATAGCATACTCCTTTTTGGCTTCATCCTTTTGGGCCAATACTGCCCCTAATCCTGTACCAGAGGCATCTGTATGTAGGTAGAAGGGCTTTTCGAAGTCTGGGTATTGAAGTACGAGTGCGGTAGTAAGGCAGGTTTTTAGAGTTTGAAATGCCTTTTCTTGCAATTCTGTCCACTCATACTCTACTCCCTTTTCTAACAATTTGTGTAGAGGTTTGGTTATGGTGGCAAATTGGGGAATAAAACGTCTGTAGTATGAGGCAAGACTAAAGAATCCACGAAGTTGCCTTAGGCTAGTTGGAGTGGGATATTCTTGGACTTTTATGACTTTCTCCTCATCGGGTTCAACCCCATCTTGGCTTACCACATAACCTAAAAATTTAATGGTATTTTTAAACAAGTCACATTTTTCTGGGTTTAGTTTTAGTCCAGAGTTTTCAATCTCGGTTAGGACTGCTTGGATGTGGGCTAGATGTTCCTCAAAATTAGGTGAGTAGATTATAATATCATCCAAATAGACGGCAACAAATTGTCTGATAAATGCTTCTAGGATGTGGTTCATTACTCGCTGGAAGGTTGCTGGGGCATTACATAGCCCAAAAGGCATTACTTTAAAGGCGTAGACCCTATATTTGGTAATGAAGGCTGTTTTTTCTTGGTCCTTAGAACTCACTCCAATCTGCTAGTAGCTACTGGCTAAATCTAAGCTTGAGAACCATCTTGCCTTGCCGAAGGTTTCCAAAAGGTCATCGATTCTTGGTAGAGGGTAAGCATCTTTTTTGGTCACGTTATTTAGCTTGCGATAGTCAACACATAGTCGTAATTTTCCATTTTCTTGGGGACTATAACAACTGGAGAGGTCCATGGACTCTTGACTTTGTATATTAATTCATTATCCAATAGCTTCTTTATTTCTTCCTGTAGGAATTCTTGTGCATCCGGAGCTATTCGATAAGCATTTTGTTTAACTGGCTTGGCATCCCCGGTATCGATTTCATGGTGGATTTCATGATATTGGCCCAACTGGCTTAACCCAGGGGCAAATATGTGGCAAAACTTAGTTAATAGAGGCATGGCTTTGGTTTGTTGTTGCTCATTCAGTATAGTGGTTCTTATTAACTCGTTAATGATATTTGTAGAGCTTGTTTGTTGTTTATCATCACTTTCGCGGACCGGAATTTCTTTGAGGGCTGTCAAGTATATTGCAGGGCTATCGGTATAGTAGCTTTCAACTTTTTCAGTATTTTCTTCCTCATATGCATTGAAAAAGTCTTCTTCCTTTTCATTAGGGTTTTCAGATAGTACTTCAACCTTTTCTTCCTGAGATTGGATAATGGGAACTTCAGTACTCTTCCCTAGGTATCTGAAGATTAATTTGTTCTCGTCAAAGTGGATGCGAGCACGAATCTTTTGGAACTAGTCTATGCCCAACAGCATAGTTTCGTCTGTAGAGTCTATTATTTGAAAATTGGTTGGGACTAATACACTGCTAATGGACAATTTTACGCCTATAAATTTTCCTAAGACTCGTTTTCAGCTCC
Source organism: Gigaspora rosea (assembly GCA_003550325.1). Taxonomy (NCBI): domain Eukaryota; kingdom Fungi; phylum Glomeromycota; class Glomeromycetes; order Diversisporales; family Gigasporaceae; genus Gigaspora; species Gigaspora rosea. The sequence continues at coordinate 39,022 of QKWP01002536.1, read as the reverse complement.
CATCTGCAGTTACGACTACTGCTGTCGAAGGCTCTTGGATGGTAATGTTCAATTTATCCAATAGTTTTTTTGACATAATGCTTACAGCAGCACCAAAGTCCAATATGGCGAGTATAGGGTTATTTTTGACTCTGACATAGCACTTGGCAGCAGTAGTTCAGTGGCCGGGGTTAGTTCTACTACATTGGCTTCCTCGGGAATAGGTACTATAAGACGTCGCAATGCTTGGGCCAAAATTTGTCTCTGTTTCAGAATTTGCAACAACTGTCCATAGGTTGCATTAGCCTTTTGTACTAGTAGATCCTCCGCTATATTATATGGTGGTATTAGATCAACTACCGATGGCCCCCTTCTGCATCGTGGTCAGTTGATAACTTCAGGCTGCAGTAGTGGTTCTGGGTCGACTTCTTCCATAGGAGCAGGCTCATCATTGGGAGGTACGATATTTGGTTCCTGTGCTACTCTTTTTCGAAGTCACTCATCCCAATTCACATCTGCATCAGGTCTTTCAAGCCTTTTTGCAGCATATATTTCCTCCTCTGGAGTGGGTTGGTAAATATCATACAGGTTTACAGGTCTAGAGTTGTTATTATTTTGTGTGGTATAAGGTAAGACTCTTTGGAGAGCCGGACGTGGTTCAAAGGGACAATTCCTTGCAATATGGCCTTTTTCTCTACACTAGTAACAGGTAATTCCTCCTGTAGTTGGTGGTCGAGGTTGATATGGTCTTCACAGCGTTGTTACTAGCCTTAAGTCCAATAAAAAATCACTATCCCTAGCCCTCATGTCCAATTGGACATATGGCTAATTGACAAATGGCTAATTAACCTTAGTTGTTGTCCACATGTCCAATTGACCAATTAGCCATATGTCCAATTGGACATAAAGGCTAGGGCTAATTGGACATATATATCTTGTTCAATAAATATCTTTATAATTAATAATATATATATATTTGTAATAAAAATACTTTGTACAGACTATTTAAAATATATAATTTTTATATAAACTTGTGAAAATAAGCTTTGAAAAAGCACAAACTATCTTTAAAATTATATAATCAACTATTAGAGTCTTAAATCAAGAACATTTGGCTTATAAATATTAATATCAAATTGTTATTATATATACAGATCAACTCTTTTTAATCCAAACACTATTAAATTCTTTTTAAACCAAACAAATTCTTCTAGAACATTTGTAAATTTATTATAGAGTTCAAATTAGCTAATAATAACTCTTTGAGAACCAAATCTAAAAAAATTTTTACATATAAAAATCCTTAAAGAACATTTTTAATAGAATAGAGAAAGTTAACTGTATATATATCCTATTAACAAAATATATAAATAATAATATAGTAAAAATTGTTTAATAAAAAGAAATAGTATTTAGAATATATTATTTATAGAGCAACCCTTGATAAAAATTTGTTTCTTGTGGTTATATAGTTTAGTTGTATACCTCTGTAGAATTAATTAGATAGTAACATAGAAGTAGAATAGAAAATAATCAATTTAATTAATATTGTGTATATAATATTAGTTATTATACATAAAAATAAATAATTTTGAATAAGTTAAAAGAAGTTTATATTATATAACTTGATAATTATAAAATAATTAATTTGCAGTCAATCTTGTATATATAAAAATAGAAAATAAAAGTAATCATTCTTTTTTCACTCAAAATATACATATTAGTAAAAGTTGAAAGTAATATTTTTATATATAAGTATTTGTTTTTGGCTTATAGCACATATACCAGAAACAGAGTAATATGTAATATTATAAAGTATATACTAGAAACAAAATAATATTTAATGTAGCAGATTAAAATGAAATTATAATATAAAATCTTAAAAATTAAATTTTTTTGGGATGCATTTTTTAGGGTTAGGGGTTAGGGTTAGGGTTCATTTTAAAGTTATAATAAACAAGTATTTGTTGGTTTTAGAAGGTTAGAAGTTAAGTAGAAAATATAAATTTTATTTTAAATTATGATCTGTAAAATATAATATTTCAAGGTATACAATGCATTAAATATAATAAAACTTAAATTCTGTATTTAAACTTTATATTATATAGCTACAATATTAATGAAATTTTAAAGCAATATTGTATTTAAATAAGCCATATATATTAATAACTTTAAAAACTCTTCAATTAAGTATTTTTAGAAGCTTTTTTATTTAATTAACTAAATATTATCAAATAATATACTAATTAATTTCTCATTTAAATTTTTATTATATTGATTTAAGTTTCTTTTAAGTACATAAATTAATAGATTAGAGCTCAATTTTTAATTAATAAAAAAAAGTTTTAACTAGAAAGTAGATTTATTATTGTGATAGACTTGTCTGCTTGATTAAAATTTTATTATCTGAATTTATATAGTAAATTATTAGCAAGAATTGCTTTAATTAATTATAGTATTTATATTTTTAATATCTTTTTTAGTATTATATTATTAGAGTTAGCATTTTTTTTACTTAAGGCCAATTGGACTTATAAAGTCCAATCCAAATTTATTAACCTTTTTAGCCTTATGTCCAATTAGCCCTGTCCAATTGGACGTGTCCAATTGGACATGTCCAATAACAACACTGGGTCTTCAAGAAGGTTGGGTCGGAATAATTTCAGCTCTGGCAGCAAGGTTAGTGGTTAACTTCTCATAGTTTGCGGCCATTTGTTGCATTTTCTGTGCCAAGTCCTCTACTAATTTTGTGGAGGGGTTGTTGGAACCATTTCGGACCCTATAATAATTTCTAGCTTCTACTTTTCGGGTAGCAGCAACGGCTTCATTCAAGTTTTCAGGGTCATCGACCGACATAAGGGCAGCAGTTCTTCCTTGTAGCCCCCAAGGAACATTCGGACAACGTAAGTATCAGGCAGTTGGTGCTCTGGGTCAAACTTTTTCAGTAAACTTTTAAATTTGAAGGCATAGTTATCGACTTTTTCTTTGTCCTTTTGGGTTAGAGCATTTAGTTCAATTTGCCAGAACCCTGAAATATACATAGATAGGTCAGGTATGAGTTTGCTTATTTTTGAGGTTTTTTATGCAAATCTTTTCTATTTATAGTAATTTTTTTGCTTATTTTTGAAGTTTTTATGCAGATCTTTCCTTTTTTAGTAACTCTATAATTAACCTGACCTATCTATGTATATTTTGGGGTCCTAATTTGCCATTGGTGTTTTCGCTCTGGTGTGGCAAAGTACTTGGTAAATGCTGGGACAAAACTATTGCGAGGGTTTGCTTCATCATCCCAGAAGAGAAGCCCTTCTTTATTATCGTTATACCAAGTGGCTGCAATGCCGGCTAAATGTCCAGATGCGATTCTTATTTTTCTTGCCATGCCCAATTATTGGCATTGGCAGCACACTCGAAGGCTTCTATCCATTCAATAAGGTCTTCATCATCTTCACCTTTGAATGTTTTGACGTGAACCCAATTATTTTCACGTGCTGGAGGTGGTGCATTATTTAGGGCCAAATTTCTAAACGCCCGAGCGATTTCTCTTAATAGGTTTTGGGTTTGGTTACGATCTTTTTGGGGTTCTTCATTTACCTGGAGTTCATCTGGGGAAGGGACCCTTCCTCCTCTACGGGCCTGTCTTCCTCAAAGTTCATTAGGTCTGACATTCTTTACTAAAGGAGAGATCTTACTCCGGGGTTACGTTGGTTAATATGTGGGGTAGTTTCGATTTCACAGTCACCACCAATTGTGAAGTTCTGATTCGCAGAAGTTTACTATTATAATCACTTACTACTCCTGTGGTTATCTAAAACACTATTTAATACCAGTCAAGACTTCTAAACCTTGAACTGGAAGGCAGAAAGAGGCGTGAAAAAACTTGGTCCGGGTCTCAAGGTTCGGAGAGTCTTGTGATGGATAGTTTGGACTTGAGATAAGTATATCAGATTTAATACTTCTTGTTGTTCTTGCATTTGGTTATTTTGTTCTTTTACTAATCTTTGGGGCCTCTCTTTTTTTGTAGCTTAGGGGATTCTAAAGCTGAATTTCAATCGTGGATTCTTGTAACGATCGTCACGTGGAGTCGCAAGAATCGGGGATAAATCAGCTCGATTTTGGAGATCGTCAGTTGTTCGACAATACGGGTCACGGGGTCGGTATTGTTCGATATAAAAGGTAATCGCTGCGCTAATCAGTATATAGTTTATTATAAATACGATAAGGGGATTGTCGGCTAATCTCTATTTTTCTTTGGAATTGGATCTCTTAGCGAGGATCACGGGGCAAGAAGAATATTATGAAGGACAATTTTACAAGGAAGATAATATTCTTCGGGGGCAAAGATAAGTATATGTTTTTATTAAATAAAAGAAAATGTTACAAAGGGAAATAAGCAGTTCTGTAGCTAACACTTCTACTCTAATTTCGAAGGTTACTATCAGGACTAACTAGGACTATTCAAAAACTGTTCTGAACTAAAACTGCACTGAACTATCTTTTCCCTCCATGAACATTCAGCCTTTATATACTTTTTTGTTACAGACTAAAAATCGATTCGATGGATTCGATTGAGTCTATGGAGTCTTTTGACTCTTTTGACTCTTTCGACTCCATCGAGTCCATCAAGTCACAGTCTTACTATAGATGGTAACGTGGCTATGTAATATTTAAAAATAGCAAAAATACATATATAGAAATATAAAAAAATTAAAAATAGACATCCAGCACAGCCTCCATTTCCGACTATATAGGTCGAATTTGCCTGTCACAACGTACTAAATCTGTGACAAGTTAGTGCCAGATTACCAATGAGATTTCAAGATCAGGTATAACGTTACACGATCAGTAAATCTCAAAACAAGTTGCCAAAATCAGTAATCTGCATAAGAAACAATCTTTCGTGCTTTAATAAAAAGATTTCCTTGAACGATTTTACTATATAACTTGCTAACATCTAACCTTTACACAAATGCTAACCTAAATATAAATGGACTTTGACAACATGCATAACCTTTCACAGATTAGTACGTGCTTATAAATTTAAAGGTTACATCAGACTTGAGCTGCATATGTACGTGTTACTACGTGAAAGTTTCGGTGCAAATTCAACATTTGATTTGAGTAATGGGCTTTGTGATAATATTTTTTTACAAAATTATTAATAATTTGATAGTGTCTTTATTTAATTAAATTTACACCTTTTTTAAATGAAAATTGACAAATTAGACTCTACGCATGAGAAAAGTTTTAATTAGCGTGCTTTATAATTTTGAACTAACCATCGTGACCTACCATATATGATTGTGTAATGTTTGTTATATGTTTAAGCTACGTAATCTACCATATATGGTTGTGTAACATTTGTTATATGTTATATGTAATGTAATTAATGCATAAAAAATTTAGAAAAGGAAATTTTTACTCATACCAGTACGATCACGTTCCTTGTGTAACATGAAATGTATATAGGGATGGTTTCCTTCAACCTTTTTGATGTCGCTTATCCTGTTTTTTGAAAAAACCTTTTTTAGCAGGAGTAATGATTTTCATTTTTCCAATTCAGGCAGGGATTATGGTGATTATGACAGCACGGGATCACAAACGTGCATGTCTAATGTATATTGAACGATGGTGTTGGAAATATATTCGTGTCAAAAATGACATTTTATGTTGTATTGACTAATAGTACAGGATTCTTTTTTGAAATTATGTATTGTTAATTAATGCGTGCGTGATCTAATTTTGAATGATTAAATTGATTAATACATGATAATATCGAGTAATAATAACATACTTTTATTACGTTACATTAAGTCCTTGTACTCCTAATAAGGGTGTTACGTAATCGATGTTTGATGGTTTTCGATTGCTATCTGATAAAATTTTTTGGCACTTGGCCGTTTTTGATTTTCTATGTCCAAATACCGTAATTAGACCGTGGGAATAAGATCATTTGGCTTATTAAATGTTGTAATATATATTCTCATAAAATTCGTAATTGGATGAATTAATAATCAGTTGTCATTAACCCTCTTCAATCTTTTTTGGTGATCTGCCTCGGATCGTTGCCTTTTTTGTGCGATCTGCTTCTGATCGTTATCCTGATTTATCATGTGCAGTTGGATTATTGGTTTAGTGGCCTACTCGTGACCCGCCACATTTCCTTTTAGGATAAAAAGGAAAAGATCTTCATAAAACATTTTTATATATAGTATCTGATCTATCTGATCGGCGCGATCTGATAGAAATATCCGCGCATGTGCCCCCAAAAAAATTTTATGGAGTACGGGTTGTATTTATACTTTTATTATGATGGGGCTGTTCGAATCGTGTATGTGATGATTTTACGAATTTGTTTTTAGTTTAAAAATTTTTAACGTTGGTTTTAGAATGAGAAATAAGCGTGAGATTATTTGATGTTTGATAGTGTACTGTTGATTTTGTTTTGAGAGGTTTGTATATTTCGCACAAGACGAAAAAAACAAGTGAATGGACACGTGATTATGGAATATGTTGGGCTGGATGTGTCTGGATTACTTTATTGATGCGTTTGCGATTAAAGACTATTATGGTATCAGTAACGCAGATTATGCGGTGTGAAGATCATGTAATAAAATACGTAATTATGCTTTTGATTGTTAAAGTATAATTAATTTTTAATTTACTGATCGGTATGATGATAATCATCGCTTGACGATCAATTATTGTGATTACGATTGCGATTTACCGTTTATAATAAGATATTATCGTTAATATATTATAAATGATGTATTGATACAAAAATGAAGCAAGGTTTAAAATGGTAAACAAGACGATCATGATCGTGATCGCGATTAGTTAGGTGATAGATCATTACTATCGATTGGATACGATGATTTTTTTGTATAAATTTTTAATTAATTAGTTAAATACGGTAAGAATGACCTTACTGTACTTATTGTTATGCATTGGCTTCCGTGGTTCATGTTACTTATTTATTACTTTATCTTCGATTGGTCCTTAATAGATAATATATTTAGACGAGAAAATAATTTTCTTAATTGTTGTAATTAAATAATAAACACCATATTTTCGCGAAATAACGCGAAGGGGTGAATTTAATAATTTTGGCCTAAATTGAGCTTAATTTGGGACATTATTCTAAATAACTCTCATGCCCGTTATTTCGTGAAAATATGGTATATTTGGTAGGTAATTGTTATAAATATATTGTGAGTTGAATTGGTATATATATGACCGTAATATTCACCATATTCATTGTGAATTTCGTAATTTTTTTAAATTCTTTTAAAATGCCTTCGCATATCACTTTAATTGTTATTATTGTAACAAAAGAAAATACTAATTCATTAGCACATAGTTTTGCTAAATATCAATTAGCTGATAATGATTTTAAGATCATACGTTGGAAATATTTTTATCCTTTTAATAAACCTCAAGTCGAATTTTCAATTGGTGATATCGTAATGTTTGCTGGCAAATTTGTGATCGAAAATTTAGAGCAGCACGTTACCGTTTCTTGTACTAATGTTATTGCGGTCGGAGACTCTAATCACGAGTTTGAAGCTAACAAAATACCGATTAGTGTTCCACATTGTATGTTTCATATTATTGTTAGCCGTGAACTGAAAGAATGTGGAGAATTCACATATTTTGAAGCTTACCAAACTAGAATTTCATATGATCATGCTTATTTTATAATGGCCTCAGCATCAACTGCAATAATTAAAATAAAAATATGTTAATTTTCAAAAATGATCTATAATACCATACTTAGTACATTCCTGATTTTAGTGCAACTGCGACGTGCAGCTTCCCTAATTTGATCAACATTATCGGGTATTCTTAAAACAAAATCTTTTTAATATTATCAATATAAAACCAGATTTTGTAATTTTAGACTTGTTATTTATTATTTACTATATTTAGCTTTACTTGGGGCAATACACAAATAAATTTGCTAGAGTTTAATATAATCAAGATATCGATAAAGATGATTAAATTAAAAAATATATATTTAAATATTTAAATTAATTTATTTGTGTTTTTCGTTATATATATTTATATATTGTTGAGATTTTTTTCTAAGTAATATTATGGGGTTTTTTTCTTAACATACGTATAATTATATATTATATAAATCTTAAAATTCTGAACCTCTTAGTAATAATTTTTTAATTCATGCTCAAAACTATTTTTATTATTTTATTACACTATAAATACTATATGTACTATACGTATGTACTGTACATACTGTACACGAAAAAAATTGAGCTATCATATAAATGGCACATCTTTGGTTGTATATATTGTAACTATTAAGGTAGAAGAGCGTATTCGAACTGATTTAACTCTAATAGTTACTAGGAGATAAGTTTCTGATTTATTCGAATAAAAGTCTCTTCTGCACTACACTAGCTTACTTCCTTTATTTTTCTTTAAATAATATCAAAGAGACTTCTCTACTTGTATCCTTTGTATTGTATTGTATTGGGTTCTATCGTATTGGATTCTCTTTCTTTACTGAAGTCAAATTCATTCGTTTAAATAAATTTGAATTTAATATACAACATGTTAATGTGTTGTTTGGCACATTAACGTATTGTTTAACATGCTAAGTGATAGTACAACTAAGCATAGTACGTTGACGTGCTATTAAGAATGATCATAATCCGCACCCCTTAATACTCAAATGTGCTAACACGTTAACGTGTTGTGAAGATTTTACAAGTGGCAATTATATGTCAATCGTGAGGTTTACATTAATTCTGACTAACATTTAACGAATTATACAAAAAACAAATGAAAGTTATCTATACTAAATAAAGAGAAGAGCTATTTACAAATTAAGTAAACTAATCGGAAAATTCGAATCTTCAAATGTCACACAAATTCGACAGCATAAATTTGCGTGATCTAGTGATCGAATCTATTTTAAGTTTACTGATCCCCCGAATTTTCTATTAGTTGATTGCAAATTTTATCTTCATTGAATGAAATAAATCACTAATCAGATACTTAAAATTTAAGTAAAAACTATCAATTTGAATAATCTATTTATAATCATTATTTCTGTAAAAAAAAGTATCAATTTGAATAAACTATTAGTAATCGTTATTCATGTAAAAATTAAATATCTATTTAAATATTTTTTTAAATTATTAAAATCAGTACTTTAACTATTCACTATCGAATAAAAAAAAACACTTCAAAGCTCTTTTTCGATAGTTTACTGGAATCGTTTTATCATAGATTGAAATAACTGTATATGAGAATACAGCCAAATAAACCTAAAATTATATCTCTATTATTTTTTATTTATTTTTTTTTTCTTTACTGCTCATTTCTTTTTTAGCTTTTTTTCCAAAATTATTTTTTATTTTTTTTTAATTCGTTTTGATCTGTTTTTAAAAAAAATTATATAATATGTTCATCCAAGAAAAGGAACTTTGTACAATATACAAATTTAACAGCATAAATTCTCGTGATCAAGTAATCAGATCTGCATCATTTTAAAGCATATATACAGCGATTACTGCTCAAATTTTAATTTACTAATTCCCTTAGTTTTCTATTGATCGAATGCAAATTTTATCTCTTGTAAATCACCATTTAGATACTTTAAATTTATGTAAAAAGGTATCAATTCGAATAATCTATTTATAATTATTATTACTGAAAAAATATCGATTCGAATAAACTATTAGTAATTTTTATATATATAAAACTTAAATTATTATCTAAATACTTTCTTCTTACTCATTAAAACTAATACTCTAGCTATTCACTATCAAATAGAAAAAAAACATTAAATCATAGTAAAATTGGAAATTTTTGCCCATACAATTAATATAAGTGAAGATGATTAACAATAAACTCTACGCTATATTAATCACTGCGAGTCACACATAATATATAATAATAATTTATTACAATTTCTTATTTTTTATAAAAATAATTCTTAATTATTTATTATAAATAAATTATTATAAGTTTAATATAAATAGAAAAAATACGTTATTGTAAATATTACTCTAAATAACCTTTTATATCTTTTTAAATGTAAACATGTTAATTACATAAATAACGTTATTTAAACCACCAACAAAAAACCATTCATGAGAAATCAGAGCTACTAAAACAACCTTAAGACCCGAAGTTACTACAATAATTTTTACTAGCCACCATGATACTTTGATACCTAAATTATCTCCTACCTTAATTTGATCGATCATCGATCATCCTTAAACTTATTAACCTTATCCCCGTAGCATTTATTAAGCTGAAACCAACTAATTTCTATGTTATACATTAACACCCAAAAGTCAACCCGTACCTCATAATCAAAAAAAATTTAGAAAATCTACTTAATTACAAAATAATTTACTAGCAAATATTTACAAAAAAATCCAAATAACTTCGTACTTGTTTAATTAACGAAAACAAACTTCAAGATAAAAAAAAAATTTTTTAGACTCAGGTTATTTTCAAACAGACTATTCTAAACCCAAAATCAACGCACTAAAAATACATCTTCTTACACAATAGAATTATGTTTTAACTTTTAAAATGATAATCAGCAATAAATAATAAGTACAAAATCTCGTTCATCTCTAAATATATAATATATCAACACATTAAAATAGATTCATTTATTTCGAGCTCCCTTTAAGCAACTCAAGAGCCTAGTTCATTTATATATATATATTTTTTTTAAAAAAAAAATCGACTTTCGTTAGTTACGCACACTTTGATTTTGATTTAAAAAATCAACTTCCGTTCATTATGCGCACTTTGTATCTTTTAAACTAGATTGAGATATGGACCTTGAGGTTCTTTTAGGGTCTTGCCGTGGTGTGATCAAACAAGGATAAGTATTTTGGGGATTTCTTGTGAATAGTCTTCTGTTGGTGATTCAAACTAGCTCTACTTAGGTCGCGCAATGTTGATTTTTCGTTTTGCATTACATGGATTTCAAAATTCGGGACAGACAGACAGATTTTTTAATTTACTGCAAATAGAATAACATTCACATTCAAGGTTATACAAGGATAATTTTTCATTTAGCACAACAAGGAATCAAAAAATTGGGCCGGCAGTCATCAGTCCTATTGGACAATTACGTGAAATTAAGGTCTTCATCAGGTTACACTGGATGAAAATAGCATGAAAAAAACAGATGTCAAAAATTGAACAATTGGCACAATTGGGATCTAAAAAAAAAAAAAAATAAATTGAACAAAAATGGGAGCATGTAATGCAAAACAAAAAAATCAACTTTGCATAGCCTTATATAATTCTTTATTCTAGTTGCAATGGTTAAAAGGCTAATGCAAGCATTAAGATTATTGATGATCATCACATGAACAATGGTGAAATTAGATGATGCGGGTGATTAATCTAACAATGAACAATGGAATAGATTAATTGATTGATAAATCAGGTAATTAAGGTTTAATCAATATATGATTTTATATAAATGGGATTAATTTGATTTTTTTCTTTAACTGGGTTATACTAAACAGAATTCAAAGCGCTGGTTAAAAGTTACAACTAACAACACAACTTAGAGTAACAAATATTCTACAGATAAAAGGTAAGTTTAATAACTGATTTATTCAACAATTTTGGGTTAAAGGGAAACTTTCTCAGAGCTAACACTTCTATTCTTATTTCGATACAAATTAATTCAACTTTAACCACATACTGTAATGCATATTAACAATCTTAATAATATTAGTATTTTGGACAAACATCAAAGGTTTGCAGATCAAATTGGGTGAAGTAGTTTGGAGTGTTTCGGACTTAAAGGGCAAAATTAAAATTCCTTGGTGCAAAATGTTTCAGATTTGAAAGTTAGTTTCACCTGAAACACTAGAACAAATATAAATCACTAATTCGATGCAAACTAAATCACACACAAACTCTGGTCATTACAACAGTAAGTTCTATTTCTGCTTTTTACAATAACTCAATATAAATTAGAATAATTTTTGGTTTCAAATTTAGCATAGAAGTTCTGATAATTCAAATATATGATTCAACCTTAACTAATAGAGAGTCATTAAAAGAGTAAGTTCCATAACAGAATTTTTCCAGTAATTCATGATAATAATCACAATAATTTGAATACAAACTATCTTAACCTTATACTGGAGTAACAAGTAAGTTCTGTAACACCTACAATTGTGATAATTTAACAAAAAGCAAACTAATTCAATCCTAAAACTAATTTAATCTTAACAAACTTAGATATCAAAAAATTTTATAATAATAATGTCTTGGGTCATTGGGCATTAGTAGATTGATCCTTGACAGTAATAACAAAAATACATGATTGATACTGATCGATTGGTAAGCGGCTGACCAGTATCAGTTAGGTTTTCTGTTATTGTTGTTAAGGATTAATCCACTAATACGAGTAACAAAGATATTAAATAGCACTATTATAATATTTGTGAAAATAATAAAATTGGGTATTTACTTAATAAAATTTTTGTGGTAAAAGAGAGCTATTTGTTCTAGTATTCTGAAGTTCATTTTGTTTATGTTAAATAACAGTGCATCTCTGAATCTAATTGTCACCATATGGTTAATTATACTGGTTCTGTGCCGTGTCATGCACTGTGCAGCTATCTTATATATATAAGATAACTGCATAGCATGCGATTCCATGCAGGACCAGAACTATTATATGTGCCAGTTAAGGGAAAATGTGCTATACGTTTCCATTCATATTTTTACTAGACACTATCTATTTGATTTAATTTTCTGAAACAAAATATAATTGAAAAGCCCGATAATTATTAAGTGAAAATAATTTAAATAATTACATTAATTATAATGAATTTTCTTAAAATATAATTAAAAGTGAACAAGTTAAAATTTAATATTTAGAATTGTAAACAATTTCCTTATCTGTATTATTCTCCAATATAATAATTCATACTAAAATGGTAACAAGAGGTGGCTTGGTGGCTTAAGTACATGAATATTATTTCTGCCACATTAAGGCATGGGGATGACTATGTGAACTTAGTAATTTAAACTTGATGGGCAATAAAAGTTCAAAAAGCCACTACATTAACGTAGTAGAAGCTATATAATTAACCAAAAAGTTGTAATCTATCATAGTGCCAATATAGTCATAACTAAGTAATGTAGTAATAATAAGTAAATATAGTTAAACTTTCAAATATATATAAAGCCAAGGCCAAGAAAGGATATTCAGTTCCTATTGATATTAAATAAAGAATTTCCTTCCTTATTGTTAATTAAACTATTTGATTTTTAATGTAAATAAAGAAATTATACTTATTCTTTGAATATGATTCTAACCTTAATAAACCTTGCAAGACTCAATTCAACAGACTGAATTGACTTGTAACTTTATATTGAATTATTATAATTTGAATTCTGTGTGACAAGTTCTGTTAATTCCTTTGGATTGTTTATGTGACTCCTGTTAACCTTTTGAACTTCATATCGAGCTTATTCTGATTTACCTGCCCTCTATATATTGTATATTCAATGTTAATCATACCCTCATGACCTATATATTATATATTTATTTATATATTTATATTCTCTTACCATGTATGGTTAGAGCATAAATTTGTAATATTGTCTATATAGAGGTCCTTGCATTGCCTGAATGGTCACAGAATTTATTTTTATCTACCAATAATTAAACAAGCAATAATATATTACTCTAGAAAAAAGAATTATTTAGAGCATTAACCAAAAAATACCTATATCAAAAAACTTTTTCTACAGATTCTTAGAACATTAGCTATAAGTAAAATATACAAATCTTGTGAAGAACCCTTAGAAGTTCTACTAAAGTAAAAAAAAAGAAATTGTTTTTAAAGCCTTGTTTCTTAAACAATCTTGGTAGAAAAATTGCATTAGCTGGGAATATTAAAAATTTTTCACCTTGGCACAAAATTTTTTTGTTTTTTAACCAAAAATGAACATTCAAGTTTACCCTGTAGTGTAGATCCCTTGTGCAATAACAACAAGCACATATAAACAAATAAACAAGCAACAAATTCAATCTTAATAGATATACTAAGTAAACAAACATGTACAATGGAACAAAAATAAGTAATAAACAAACAAACAAAGCTATGTAAACTAAAAACTAGAAAATTAGCCAACATATATTATTAGAGTAATACAAGCAGGTATAAGAAGTTATTATAGAACATTTAGAAAAATGTAGAGCTTATATAATAAAAACCAAGAAAAAATTTTTACTAGTCTAAAGAAATATAGTTATCTTGTCCTGGAAAGGGATAGGAAAGCAGCTAGTTTCTTAAAAATTACTTTCTTAGAAACAGCATAGCAGAAGTTTGCTTTGATTGGCTGTTATTAGAATAAATATGATTGGTGACAATCTTTTTTTTATATAGTCAATTGTAATTTTTAAAGTACTTTTAATAGCAAAAATCGTTGTGTCATATGAAACTTTTTTTTGTAATACAAAACGTAACAACCAACTTTAGTCATTGGTAGTTTACCTTTAAACTTATTGTTTTTTAACTTGAGATGCAATAAGATGCAGTAGTTCCAAAAACTAGATGAGAGGTGAATATTTTGAAAGGTCGGAAAGTGGTTCGGCGGTCTAAACAATTGGCGAGTGAAATTGACAGACTCTGCTTCAACTAGTTTGTTTGTGTTTTTTTACAAAAAGTATAATTTTGAACTATCGTATTTTAATATTTTTGATTATAATTGATTTAGTACAAGTATAGCTTGTGAATATGACGTTTATAATACAATAAGTGATAGTAATAGTAGTGTTAGGAATGGTCGCGTACGCGTTATTTAGTAGACGTTTATATGTGTTTATTGTGAAAAAAAAATAACAAACCCCTTGTAAAATCCAAATTAAAGTTGTTAATACAAAACTGAATTAGTATATTGTAAATTTACAATATGTCTTTAGAGTGTATTGACTAATTTTTTAAAAGTTCAAGAGTTATAAAATTTTTGTCTGGTACTCTATCTGGGTATGATCGACATTTTTTCCGGGTATCTTAACAACCAATCAAAACGAACTTCTGCTATGCTCTTAGAAACAGTTACAATTATTAGACAAATATTAGAAATACTCGAATGGCTTAACTCCAAAAATCCAAAAGTAATCCTAATATGAAACAAGAAAAAATAAAAGAGAAAAGCTACTAATACCAACCAAAGAAGAGGAATGTTCTCATCAGAGTCCAAAAAAGGATATAGCACAAATTTTAATTAATAGGAAGGTTTCAGATCCAAGTTTTGATAAATTAGAAGAACAAATTGTGGAGTTTATTGAAAAAATAAAATCCACATCTTTGCAGGAGGTCCAATCTAAAGAAAATTTAGCAAAAAAATTTATTTTAATAGTTACAGAGACTACTAGTCTAGATTATAGTACAGAATATATCACCCAAGCACTTGATTTTTTGTTCAATGAATTGTTCGAGGGGGCCAGAAACAAGTCAAAAGATTCTGACAATATACCCAATATTTTGAATAATAGCACAACAATAGAAAAAGTATTTTTTATAAACAACATGGAAGAAAAGAACAAAGTAGTGACAAATAATAGTAATACCAGAAAGATAAAATTGAATCATAGAACAAAAAAAAGATTGAAAAAAGCCTTGTCTTTACTATTAGAAAATGGCAAGCTAACAAGAATCTCATTTGGAAATTATAATTTGAAAATAATTAAAAGTTGAAGTACTTTTAAGTTGACTCTAACAGGCCTGCCTAAAAATGCAAAAGAAAATCATTTACTAAGACAGCTTAGTCAGATTCAGGTCAAAGCAGTACATATCCTACTAAATAGCAATGACAATAATAGATGCAGTGCAGTAAGAAGGCCAAACTAAGGGCAGTTTCAATAAATATTAGCTATTACAATACAAGCTTAAGATAGAGGCATGAATGACTATCAGAAAATTCAAACAGTCCATCATCACATTATATGAATATAAAATCTGATACACAATGCAAAATAAAAAGTGAGGCCAGGAATACTAGGTAAATTGGTACCTAACATACAGAAGGTAGTTAGGAATAATGATGTAATTTGTGAAGGCTCGTCAAATAGAAATTCATATTAGGAAAAGAAATTTATATCTAAATGCAAAGACATAAATATATTACCAACTAAAATGGAACTACTTAAAGAAATTCTTGTTTGGTTAAAAAAACTTGAACAAACAAGCTAGGTAACTAATAGCCTAATAGCACCCTAGACAAATATGTTTAGAAGCATAAAAAAAGAGTTCAGGAATAGTTAGACTAGAGTCCAACAAGGAAGGGACTGCTAGTATAATGAAGCATTTCAAGGATAAAAAAAAAATAGTACTTAATATAGCATGTCACAATATTAATAGAATCAAAAATACAAATGGTTACAAGTTAGAAATGCTTAGAAAATAGATGGAAACAAGAGATTATGCAGTTATGAGTCTTGTAGAAACAAATATTTTAGCCAAGAAAGGTTAATTTATAACAAAGAACTTTGGAAATTACAAAGGTTTTTAGTCAAGTAGAAATACCAACAAGAAAAAGGGTTTAGAAGTTGGTCTTCTTATTAGGAAGAATTGGAAAAAACATTTAGATCAAGTAGTTAAATATAATAAATTTATAATTGAAGCAGTCTTTTATTTTAAACAACTAGAAATAGTTGTTACTACAGTTTATTTGCTATCTAATAATAAGAGTAAAATTAAATTGGTCCAACAAGAGATTGTTAAAAAGTATATGAGAAGAATAGCCAAGACACAATTTATTATAATGGGTAACTTCAATCACATTCTGAATTCTGTACTAAACATATGGGGCTATCAGAGAATGTGTACAAAAAAGATTACCTCTATATAGCTGGTTGTTAAGTCAAGGTTTTAGTGATACTTTTTTTTGTTTGAATCCTATATCAAAGGCATATACCTGGTCTAATTGCAGGTCTAAAACCAGAATCAGCCAAATTTGGCTCTCAGAAGGTTTAACAAATGCGATATTAAGAGCAGAAATTCATTGTATGGACTATATCATATATAGTAATCATATACTAATTAATGCAAGTATATAGAATAAAAAGCTTCTTGGCAAAACAAGTATTATAGTAGTGCATACAAAAAAGATCTCTAGAACAATATATGAATATAACAAGACCATACAAGAAAACTAACAGAGCTATAAAAACTAGTATTTGAGCAATAAACCAAGTATAAAATGACTCATTAGCAACTTTACTCTAAAAAATTTTAAGGTATGTATATTGGATGAAGCGTGGGATACAATAAATAATAGCATCATATATGTAGCAATCAAAAATATTCTAAAAAAAATCTTTAATTATTCTCAAAATAGAAAGAAGAATACAAGAACACAAGAAAATATCTGTTCAGAAATCGTTAAGATCAGCAAAATTTTGAGAATGGCTAAAAAATTATTAAGTAAAGAGAAAAGCTTCAATGACAAAGACCTCAATAAAGTGAATCAAACCCTTCAGGAAATAAACCAAAAGTATGAAATAAATATACCAATGATTCTGCTAACAATTTCAGATAACTAGTTTTTAGATAACAAGGGTTGGTGAAAATTATTAAAGAGTAGATGGCTAAAAAAAGAAAGCTAAAGTATAAATCAATTAGAGCAAATACCAATAAAAGATGTAAGAGTATTTTCAGAGAGCAAGGAAAATACTATCAAGCCTTCACAACAAACTCTTTAATCAAATTTCAATAAATAGACTTATAGTTAAAAAAGGAAGCAAGAGCTCAAAGGTGCTAGTAAATAATGCAAACGAAGTACTAGAGAAAGCAAACAAATATTTCTTAAACTAGTTTAAAAAGTGAGAAATTAGAAAGGATAAAATTACAAAGGAAAAGGCTGAGATTTATAGGCCAATAGAATCAATTAAAAACAATTGGTATTCAAATATGAATTCAAAAAATATCAGAAGAAGAGTGGTTAGATGCTCTGAAAGAAGTCAAGACAAACTCAGCTCTGGGGGCCTCAAAATTAGTTATATACTAATAAAAATGCAGATAGTAAAGTTTAAAACATTTTTAGAATATTCGCAAACAGGTGTATAAAAAAGGCCAAAATCGCAATTATAAATGCAATTCTAGAAGAGGCCAATAAAAAGTCAAAAAAGGTTTGTGTGATTCTCTTTCAGGATATGTAAAAAGCATTCAATTCGGTATTACATAAAATACTAAAATTAGCTTTACTAAGAATCAAGGTTCTGAAAAAAACAATTCAGTTTATGTATTATAAACCTGTTTTAATCTGTTTGAAAATAGGAAGTTTAAAATCATAACAAATATGGGCCTTTTTGAGATAATTACAATTAAAGACAGAATAGATCAAGGAAAGGTAATTTACTTTTGGCTTAGCATATCTTTTATGATTCTCTTTTTTAAAAATTTAGAAAAAAAAGAAATTTGGTTATACTGTAGAGGTTCAAGAGCTAACAGATTTGACAAAAAACTTATATTGCAGTTTTATGCATAAACAAGCAGTTGTTACCTTTGCAGATGATACTTTTTGGATTGCTAAAAGTAAAGAAAAGATGATCCAAATTCTATAAATTGCAGATGAGTTCTATTAAATTAATAACATTGAGATTAATAGAAAGCTGCTAATTTGAAATTCTAAATTAAGCAAGTAAAAAAGCATGTTCAGGTTAATAAGGAGATAGCCAGAGCCATAGGTAATCAATCTCTTATTAGAATGCTAGAAGTATGGCTAGAAAATAGTTTAAAGAAAAACTAGTAATAAATAGGACAAAAAATATTACAGCAGACCACATTGGCTCTTTCAAAAAAGTACATTATACATAGCCAATGCACTTATGTCAATAACATGATTCTTTTACCAAAACTGTCATACATGCTCCAGGTTTTTAGACTATTGCCAAGAATTTGAAAAAACTTCAATAGCCATTTTTGAAACTTATCAAATACAAAATTGGTTTTAAAAGATCTGTAGGTAACTGGGTCATTATATATAAGGACTTTGAGAGTTGCGTCACCTCAATTATGAGCTAGCAGCTAGGCAAATTGTAGCATTATATATGCAACTGAACCAGGAAAATTTTCAGTTTGGCCTTGCAAAAATTAGACTTAAGCAGAGGTATCTTAATGCTGAATTAACAAAGAAGATTGAGGATTTGGACCTTACACCAGATTTGTATAGATCTTGGAAAAGCAATTTGTCATATTTGGTCTTACTCGAAGCAAAGGAACTAGTGATAAACTTTTATTTTAATAGTAAAAAGTGAAATTAGCAGGGTTAAACCTACAATTAAAGACCTGCTATGAAAAATAGATATATTAACACAGGTCGAATGCATGACTATCTGGATATGCCTATATAATCCTATTATTATACTGATATGCATATTGGGATAATATAGAAAGGATAATATCAGTAAAATAACAGATATCAGTATTAGGGCAATTTAAAGGTAAGATATCAGATATAAAATAATATACTTTTTGTTTACTAATATTATTCTGATATAAATATCGGGTTACTATAGAAGGGATAATAATGGTAAACTAACAGGAGCTGGCATCAAAGCAGGATATCGGCATATAAAAAGGCAAATAACTGTATATAGTTTTTTTTTCTTTTATTATTCCGATATTCAACTTACACATTAATAGCATAATATAAGGATATCGGCATATAAAAGGGCAAATAGCAGTATATAGTTTTTCTTTCTTTTATTATTCCGATATTCAACTTACATATTAATAGCATAATATAAGGATATCGGCATATAAAAGGGCAAATAGCAGTATATAGTTTTTCTTTTTTTTATTATTCCGATATTCAACTTACACGTTAATAGTATAATATAAGGATATCGGTATATAAAAAGGCAAATAACTGTATATAGTTTTTTTTTCTTTTATTATTCCGATATTCAACTTACACGTTAATAGTATAATATAAGGATATCGGTATGTATAAAGGCAAATAGCAGTATATAGTTTTTCTTTTTTTTATTATTCCGATATTCAACTTACACGTTAATAGTATAATATAAGGATATCGGTATGTATAAAGGCAAATAGCAGTATATAGTTTTTCTTTTTTTTATTATTCCGATATTCAACTTACACGTTAATAGTATAATATAAGGATATCGGTATGTATAAAGGCAAATAGCAGTATATAGTTTTTCTTTTTTTTATTATTCCGATATTCAACTTACACGTTAATAGTATAATATAAGGATATCGGTATGTATAAAGGCAAATAGCAGTATATAGTTTTTCTTTTTTTTATTATTCCGATATTCAACTTACACGTTAATAGTATAATATAAGGATATCGGTATGTATAAAGGCAAATAGCAGTATATAGTTTTTCTTTTTTTTATTATTCCGATATTCAACTTACACGTTAATAGTATAATATAAGGATATCGGTATGTATAAAGGCAAATAGCAGTATATAGTTTTTCTTTTTTT
The DNA here is from genome assembly GCA_003550325.1 of Gigaspora rosea. NCBI lineage: Eukaryota > Fungi > Glomeromycota > Glomeromycetes > Diversisporales > Gigasporaceae > Gigaspora > Gigaspora rosea. The sequence continues at coordinate 18,557 of QKWP01002536.1, read as the reverse complement.
TATTATTCCGATATTCAACTTACACGTTAATAGTATAATATAAGGATATCGGTATGTATAAAGGCAAATAGCAGTATATAGTTTTTCTTTTTTTTATTATTCCGATATTCAACTTACACGTTAATAGTATAATATAAGGATATCGGTATGTATAAAGGCAAATAGCAGTATATAGTTTTTCTTTTTTTTATTATTCCGATATTCAACTTACACGTTAATAGTATAATATAAGGATATCGGTATGTATAAAGGCAAATAGCAGTATATAGTTTTTCTTTTTTTTATTATTCCGATATTCAACTTACACGTTAATAGTATAATATAAGGATATCGGTATGTATAAAGGCAAATAGCAGTATATAGTTTTTCTTTTTTTTATTATTCCGATATTCAACTTACACGTTAATAGTATAATATAAGGATATCGGTATGTATAAAGGCAAATAGCAGTATATAGTTTTTCTTTTTTTTATTATTCCGATATTCAACTTACACGTTAATAGTATAATATAAGGATATCGGTATGTATAAAGGCAAATAGCAGTATATAGTTTTTCTTTTTTTTATTATTCCGATATTCAACTTACACGTTAATAGTATAATATAAGGATATCGGTATGTATAAAGGCAAATAGCAGTATATAGTTTTTCTTTTTTTTATTATTCCGATATTCAACTTACACGTTAATAGTATAATATAAGGATATCGGTATGTATAAAGGCAAATAGCAGTATATAGTTTTTCTTTTTTTTATTATTCCGATATTCAACTTACACGTTAATAGTATAATATAAGGATATCGGTATGTATAAAGGCAAATAGCAGTATATAGTTTTTCTTTTTTTTATTATTCCGATATTCAACTTACACGTTAATAGTATAATATAAGGATATCGGTATGTATAAAGGCAAATAGCAGTATATAGTTTTTCTTTTTTTTATTATTCCGATATTCAACTTACACGTTAATAGTATAATATAAGGATATCGGTATGTATAAAGGCAAATAGCAGTATATAGTTTTTCTTTTTTTTATTATTCCGATATTCAACTTACACGTTAATAGTATAATATAAGGATATCGGTATGTATAAAGGCAAATAGCAGTATATAGTTTTTCTTTTTTTTATTATTCCGATATTCAACTTACACGTTAATAGTATAATATAAGGATATCGGTATGTATAAAGGCAAATAGCAGTATATAGTTTTTCTTTTTTTTATTATTCCGATATTCAACTTACACGTTAATAGTATAATATAAGGATATCGGTATGTATAAAGGCAAATAGCAGTATATAGTTTTTCTTTTTTTTATTATTCCGATATTCAACTTACACGTTAATAGTATAATATAAGGATATCGGTATGTATAAAGGCAAATAGCAGTATATAGTTTTTCTTTTTTTTATTATTCCGATATTCAACTTACACGTTAATAGTATAATATAAGGATATCGGTATGTATAAAGGCAAATAGCAGTATATAGTTTTTCTTTTTTTTATTATTCCGATATTCAACTTACACGTTAATAGTATAATATAAGGATATCGGTATGTATAAAGGCAAATAGCAGTATATAGTTTTTCTTTTTTTTATTATTCCGATATTCAACTTACACGTTAATAGTATAATATAAGGATATCGGTATGTATAAAGGCAAATAGCAGTATATAGTTTTTCTTTTTTTTATTATTCCGATATTCAACTTACACGTTAATAGTATAATATAAGGATATCGGTATGTATAAAGGCAAATAGCAGTATATAGTTTTTCTTTTTTTTATTATTCCGATATTCAACTTACACGTTAATAGTATAATATAAGGATATCGGTATGTATAAAGGCAAATAGCAGTATATAGTTTTTCTTTTTTTTATTATTCCGATATTCAACTTACACGTTAATAGTATAATATAAGGATATCGGTATGTATAAAGGCAAATAGCAGTATATAGTTTTTCTTTTTTTTATTATTCCGATATTCAACTTACACGTTAATAGTATAATATAAGGATATCGGTATATATAAAGGCAAATAGCAGTATATAGTTTTTTTTTCTTTTATTATTCCGATATTCAACTTACACGTTAATATCATAATATAAGGATATCGGTATATAAATGGTATAAGAAAAAAATACATCTTTATTATCACAATATATATAGCCTTAGATAATACATTTATTTATTATATGTATTAAAAAAAAATTGCAAATAAAACGAATAAGAAAAAAAAGATCAATTTGCTTTTTTTTTTAGTTGTCGCTGCTTTCCTCTTCCTCCTCCAATTCTAACAAACTTTTTAAAAAATTTGTGGAGCTTGCAAGAGTCTCCACAATTTCGTTCTCGTCAGGATCCTGACAGCTGGATTTACCTATATGGAAAACAAAATTAATGATTTGAATTATGCATTAGTTAATGCATTTTACTTAATTACCTAATGATAAGTTAGATTCTTGCCGACTAATTATAGTTTCACCTTCTGATATTAGAAAAGGATTTTGATAGAGCATTGAATTTTCTAATACCAGAAAAATATATACAATGAATAATAATTCATAAAAGTCAACTGTGTAATTTAATACATTATTAGTATAAAAATTAACTGACATATACCAATTTCCTTTTTTTTATCTTTTTCATCAACAACCTCTTTCAATTTACCTTTTTCATCAACAACCTCTTTCGATTTACCTTTTTCATTAATAACCTCTTTCGATTTACCTTTGTCAACAACAGCCTCTTTCGACTTATCTTTAATAGTATTACTAAATTTATTAAAGGTAGCCAGTTGATTGAATGCTTTTTGTCAAATTCAGAGCCAAGGTTAGTTTCACATAGTTATAATTAAACTAACAGTATTACTATTTTTACCTCTGGCAGTCAATTTTTTTTTCAATTTTGAACGTGTCCTATATGTGCTATAGTAGATGTTACTGGGCCCAGCTATAACAGGTATATAGTTACTATCGGTACTTTCTGGGTTGTCGCTATCAGGGTCATCATTATCAGTGTTTTCGTTATTAGGGTTATCATTATCGGGAGGGGGGTTATTATTTTTATTATGGGGAGGGGAATTATCATTATCGTTATTGGGAGAGAGGTTATCATTATTGTTATTGAGAGGGGAGTTATTGCTATCGCTATCAGTAATGCAACCATCGGGGTCAGCATATGACCTTGATATAAACCAAGATGATGCATTTTTGGGTGGAGCTGTATTTTCATCGATTAAACCTGGGCATTTGCCCACCGGTATCTTGTATATTTCTTTTTTACGGCTGATACATTTTCGGCTGACCATAATATATTTTTCAACTAGAGGTAAAAAAAAATTTTTTAAAAAAAAATTATATATATATATATGAGCATTGCATTGCTAAAGAAATAAAAGACAGCTTTCGATTGATCATTTATTAGATTTATTTATTGGTAAAATATATGTCACTATCAGGTTTTTTAAGGCTAAATCCAGTAAAACATGAAGCCTCATTTCCTTTAGCAGCATTAATGTTAAATTTAGACCAATAAAATTTGTTCGGGTTCAAAAATAATTACTCGTGGGTAAGCATAATGCCGATATTTATATAGGCTTAGATCTTACTTTCCGGGATCGCCAGCCTTTGTCTAATACTTTGACCACCCGGTCGTTGTGGTTGTTGTCGCTATCGCGGTTTCTGTCTCTCCGCTCCCTATCAGCCTTTTGGCATCGGTTTTGGAAATTTCATCACTATGGTAACCTCGAAACCGCAATACCCAGTAAATATCAGCAATTGCTTGTTCTTCGGATACATTCTTTGGAAAATTTCTGTATAATGAGCGGCTTTGCGTTGTTAGTAAATGTTTAAAGCCGCTCATTTGTCTTTAGAGTTTCTAAAAATAGATTAAAAAAAAATAAAAAATTAAAATAAAGTAAAAATAAATAACAAAATAAATAAATTAAATTAAATTAATGAGTAAAAATAAAATAAAAAGATAAAAAAGAATAATAATAACGATAATATTAAATAATAATAAGAGTAAGATGTATAGTGCCGATATTTATATATGTATGTTAATAATAATATATCTGCGATGCCCGCATATTTTTTCTTCTTTTTTTTTGTCGCTCACGCCTAGCCGGCTGCATTTTTTCCAAATATATTTCATGTTGATGTTTATGGTGTTGCCGGATTACATATGGGTAAGCAATATCACGCATAATAGCCGGGAGGGAGTTTGTGATAAAATGATCTCTGAATTCATACCATTGCTTGGCAGGGTCTGGTCTATCCTGTTCGTTTAGACCCTCCATGACTAAGAGGATTTCAGTCTATTATAATAAAAAAAATTATCAGATAATACATACATAAAACAAATCTATCAAAAACAAAAATAAACCAGCTGTTACTAGTACATTCATAATTTACGTTAAAACAGTATTGTTATAGATAATACAAAATAATACCATATGGTATTATTTTTGTATTATCTATAACAATGCTGGTTTAACGTAAATTATGGATGCTGCTTTATATTTCTATTAGGACCTGATACTTATATCTAAACATAAAAAAAATGTACTCGGAGTGCTGCTATGATATCATTTTTACTACCAATATCGATACTTTCAATATCGCTATTACCACTTTCGTTATTGCTACTGCTGCTGCTAATATAAATTGGTGAAACTGGAGGTTTTCGCTTTCTATCTATATATATATATATATAATATATAATAGCCTGGCTTAATACATAAAATTATACAAAACATAAAATCCCTGATATATATATTACCTTCTGAAGAAGATAAAGACGATGACTTCTTCTCTTGCTTTCACTTCCAACACGCCCCTTTTTTCATTATATTGTCTTCTATGTGAAACAACTGTATCCATGTTTTTAGTATGTAAAAAAAAATAACTGCGAAAAAAAAAGATTTGCGAATTGAAACAAAACTTAAAAGAATTGTGAATTGAAACAAAACTAAAAAGAATTGTGAATAAAACAAGANAAAGATTTGCGAATTGAAACAAAACTTAAAAGAATTGTGAATTGAAACAAAACTAAAAAGAATTGTGAATAAAACAAGATGAAGAAACTTATTCTACTTATATTTATAACGCTTTAAAAAATTACATATTGTTGATAAAATAGTTGATGTATTTCTTCCCAAACCGTATATGTGAAACAAAGAATTGACGAAATAGAAGACATTACATCAATATTAAGACTTTATAGCAATATTATATTGAGAAACTACACAATACAATAAAAAATCTGATATTAATTACGATCAAGCTTTAGTTATATCAATATCTGTAATATATAATACAGGAATTTTTTATCTAAAAAAATTCATGATATTATATGATCGAACTTTTGTTGTATCAATATCTGTCATGATATATTTTTTTTGTGCAATAAAAAAATCCCAATATTAATTATGATCGATCAATATCTGTAATATATGATTTATGCGCTAATATCGGGGGTTTTTTAGATAAAAAAATTCCTGATAATATATGATCAAACTTTAGTTACATCATGATATATTTTTTTTGTGTAATAACGAACTTTAGTTACATCAACCAATATCTGTAATATGTAATAAATTTTTTATGTACTAATATCAGGAATTTTTTTATCTAAAAAATTCCCAATAATATATTATCGAACTTTCAATTGAACTTTAGTTACATCAATATCTGTATTTTTTTTGGAATTTTTAGATAAAACCTTCCCGATATTATTATATAAACTTGTATCAATATCGGTAATATAAGGGTTTATTATAAAATATTTTTATTGAGAAATTACATATTTTTTATTTATTATATAATACATTAACAAACGCTTATTTAAACAAACGACAAAATGATTATCAGTGAAGTAGCATTATCAAATCTCAATATCAATATATGTATTCTTCCAAACGCGAAAAAATTTAAAAATTTTGCCATGTTAATAGTATACAAATATGCTATTCAACTTAGTAAAATTTTTAAATTTTACTGATACTATGAAAAATAAAATAATAAAAAATATGGTAGCGACTTATTTATTTTATAACAAATAATATTGGCAAGCAATAGATTATATATATTTATTTATATAGATAATGATAATATTTAGCAAATAAAAATAAAAATAATAATATTATATAGTTATTATAAAATGCACTTATGGACTATAGGTAAATTAGATTTGCAAATCCATATAACAAAAACAAAAAATAAATTTTTATAAAAATAAATTTTAAAGATGGTTTCATTAGCAAAATTTTGAGATATGAAGGTTTTTTTAAAAAATAAATTCTATTAGAATTTTAATGAGTTTTTGGTTAAAATGAATTTATAACAAAGAAAATTTTTAATATCCCGATATCTATTTAGTATTATATTTTGCAAAGGGAAAATCACAATTCGGAATTTTAAATTTTATAATTTACCGGGTTCAGTATATTTGATTTCTTAGGGATTGTATCCTAAAATTTAAAATCCCGAAGCCTATACACGAGTACATACGATGACAGTACGTGCTTTGTTTTGATGCTATATAAGAAAACAAAAAAAAAACGCGTTGTGACACATGTATATACACTCTTCTCTATTTTTCTCCAAAGGTAATAAAAAAAAACAGTTTCTATTTTTTTTTTTATACAAGAAGCACTTACTATATCACTTCGAAATGCAAAAGTCTTCACATTATCCAACATGAGTCTCTCACGTGCCTCAAGTATTTCTCGTTTATCCTCAAGTGTTTCTCGTTTATCAGTAACCGTCGAAAGAAGCAAAAATAAAAAAAATGAAAAATCGAACGAAAGAGGTAATAAATTAATGATGTTACATACTGGACATATATATACATATATTTGTAGCACATATGCATGTTAGGCGTGATTCTATATATATATCGGTACAGTGGCTTTTTTTTTACGTACTAGATGACTTCTTTTTTTTTTGGTTTGTAGGTGATGAATTAAAAGAATTAAGAAATGAAATAAAGAATCTGGGTGACAAAATCAATAATTTTATGAAAAAAAGGGCCCGTTCTTTAGAAACTGATAGCAATAGTGACAGCGACAACAGCAACAGCAACAACAGCAACAACAGCAACAACAATTACAACAGCAACAAATACAGCAGAAATGGTCGTAACAGGCGTAGGGTTACAAAAAGGCGCCGGGAACTCTCTCCGAGCAAAAAAAAATTATTAAGAGTATATATTATTGTATCATTTTTGATGAAAAAATAGTACTTTTTTAATTTGCTAAATAAATATCGGCAATTATACTATTTAACTTAATCTATATAGATATCGGTATTTTATATTAATGATCTATCTATTTGTTCGAATTTATTAATATAGAACGATATCATAATTTCACTAACTGGGTTAGAACAATCTAATCAACCTGACCCATCTAAGCGTTGGATTGACTTTAAGGATGTGTTTCTTCAAGATGCATTTAAAACAGTAAAACGAGACGTAAAAAGATATCAGGTGGAAGACTATCATATTTTGAAAATAATAAAGGAACGGCACAGACATCAAAGGGAAAAATATCGCAAGCAACAGAACCCGGAGTCGGACAGTCAAGATCGTGCGAGGATGCGTGAGAACGGAAGAATGGAATCAGTAAGCCTTTTTTTTTAGATTATTTATATAAATATCAGTACTGCCTTATATATTTTTTAATTATATAATTTATAGAAAGTTAAACGACGAAAGAAGGGGTTTAACCAACTTCAAGAAACTGATAATGAACATTTTAATAACCTTCTTCCTGTTGATATTTCAAGAAATCAAGCATTAAGGGACATTAAAAAAATAATGGAAACTAGAGCCTATCATAGTGATGAACCTTCGGAAACTGATGAAGATGCAGCCAACGAAGAACGTCGACTAGGAATTTATAACATTCATGAAAAAGAAACAGACAGACACAACCACATCATTAAAGTGGTAAATAAAAACTGGCATTTTACTAGAGTAACTATTTCTGCATTAAATGTTAGTTCGAAATTTCTTAGATAAATATCAGTACTAAATATTTTTTTTAGTTAAGAGAAATCTTGATGGCGTGCGAAATTACTTCTGCAACAAAAAACACAAACAAAATAAAAAGACGTCGTTGGGAAAGTGCTAATGTCAACAGCAGTGCTTCACCACCACCTAGGACCCCCGAATGGTGTATTTCGCGCTCATACAATGTGAGGCCTGGTAGTGCACCTGATATTAATTTCCCTGCAGTATCTTCTGGTAATTCCCCTTCGCCTAGTAATTCCCCATTGCCTAGTAATTCCCCATCGCCTAGAAATTTCCCATCGCCTAGAAATTCCCCAACGACTAGAAATTCTCCAACGCCTAGAAATTCTCCAATGCCTAGAAATTCTCCAATGCCTAGAAATTCTCCTGTGAAAAAGAATCTGATAATTCTCCTGCCCTCCCAAAAAAATCTGGTAATGCCGCCGCTGCCTCTAGTTCTGGTACTTCTCCTCCCTTCCAAAAAAAATCGGGTAATACACATGCTCCTACAAAAAAATCTAGAAATGCCGCTGCTTCTGTATCAAGATCTGGTAATGCATTTACTTTAAATTCTAGTAACCATTTCTTGTAGTAACTGGTACAATCTGATTTTTTTTTGTTATAAATCGTGAAGCAGTTATCACTAGTAATTATGCTGATAATGCCAATAAGGGCAAAGCCGTTAGTAAAGGTAAATATATAATATATTTCTTGTTGTAACTAGTATATGAATTATTATGTTAATTAAATTTTCATTTCTTCGATACCTCATATGCAAATATAGAATTTTATAACAATTCACAAGGTATTAATTATATTGTTCAGTGATATTTTCGTATTACTGATATTTGATTTATTTTAATCGTTTACATTGGTGCATATTATTTATTTATTTACAATTTAGAATCCACCGAGCATGATCACGATAGTCATATCTCTAGGTCTGCAAGACCACGTTATAGTAGAGGTTGTTCAAATCATAATGGTGGTTCTAGAACTAGCAAAAAAGTAAAAAATTAAATAATTGTTTTTTATATGTTTAATTATAATATATAAATGTATAATATTCTGCATAATAAATAAAAATAATATATTTTATTAAAATTGTATATTTATAAAAAAGCAAGTGGCAGTTAATAAGATAATGTATATTATAAATATTGTTTGTGTATGAAGTATACGTATTCACCAAAAATTGGTAACATAACCGGATATAAAAAATAAAATATCAGCTTCTTATAATATCCCGATATTCATCTTTAATTATCCTGATATTCATCTTTAATTATTCTGATTTTCATCTTTAATTATTCTGATTTTCATCTTTATTATCCCGATATTCATCTTTAATTATCCCAATATTCTTCTTTAATTAACCGATATTCTTCTTTAATTAACTGAATATTCTATGTAAACTGGATTATATAAAAATGAATATCGGGATGTTATAAATAAATAAAGGATTAGTATCAGGATATTAATAGATACCCTTTATTTGTCTTATATTTATCTTATATGTTGTACCAATATCCATCCTTTATGTTACCATACATCTGCCAAAAAACTGTAGCAAACCAGATTAAAAGTGAATACATAATAGATAGATATCGGGATAATAAAGAGATCCCGATATGTATCCTTTATATATTTATTAAACCTGTGTAAGTCTAACTAAAGAGTTCAAAAAATATAATATCTTTTATTTTAATCAACTTTTTACTCGAAGAGTTTTAGTAAAAATGAAAGAAAAGTAAAATAGTTTTTTGTAGTAGAAAAAGAAGTTCTTTAAAGTTATTGGATAAGAACTAAAAACAGAAATTTATAGTTTACCTATAGGAAAGTCCAAGGTTGGCTATGAATCAGAACACAATTTCTAATAATAACAGGCATAAAAAGTAGATATGGTATTAGAACAAGAAGAAATCAGGTAAAGTACACAGAGTTATCAAAAAAAGAGAGGAGAGAGTTTTTACAAAGTATAAGAGTCATAGTATAAATTCAGAGAACAGGAAGATATCAATTATGCAATATGAATATATCTTTAATAAAACATAATTTTTAGTTTTAAATTAAAAATTTAAAATGTTTGCAAAGATGAACAAGATAACAGTATATGAAATAGCTGTATAAAAAAGCATTATCACCCAGTTTTCAAGACCAATAACTAAATCAAGCAAAAGAATCGTCTCTGCTTTTGAAGAATTTATAGAAAAAAAAGGTAAAATACGAAAAGAACTCACCTTGAAAACAGATAGAGAAGTAGTATAGTTAAAACCAGTAGAACAAAGAGAACTGGAAATTTTGAATAAGCAGAGATTGGAACTATTACTTTGGCAGTTATTAGCCAAGCAGATTAGTTATAATCTAGATCAGAAGAGAATGAATTCACTTTCTACACAGTTGGCTTTTTGTTTAGGGGGGAGGATAGATTTGCTATAGGGCTGGCTAGGTGCAAACAGATAGAGAAAAGACTCAGATTGTATTGGAGAGTTTTGCTAGATTAGAAAACTGGCCTTCATCTTCAAAGCCAGAATTGGTAGTTATTTAGCTTGTTTTGTTGACAGCCTCTATTAATAGTTTAGTTCTAATTAATTCAGATAGTGCTATTGTTATTGAATATATAAAAAAAGAGAAAAAATATCTAGATGCAATCTCCAAATAATGTAAAGTTAAAACCTATGACATGCAGATTAAAATCTGGAACCTAATACAAACAAAGCAAATTAAGTTAGAGCTTATTAAAGTTAAAAGTTATAACAACAATTTCTGGAATAATAGAGCTAACTTTCTTGCAAAAAAAGGGGTCAAACAGGGTGCAATAGTAGATATTACACCAGAAACAAATGATTGGCTGCTATGCAGCCATAGTTAGAAGAATTATACAATAAAAATGATAATAAAATCCTTCATTAAAAAAGTTCAAAATGTTCAAGTTAGTGCAGAGTGGAAAACATCTTGTACTTATAAAAATATAAAGCAAAAAAAAAAAACAAGGAGCTATTTTACTGGCAGCTATTTTGGTCACACCTGAAAGAATTGTCAAGAGTGAAATACAACTCAATAACAAGAGGCAAGCTTTTAGCTTTTTTGCTGAAAGTGCTTTGCAATAAGCTACTATTTTTGCAAGAATTAAGAAGACAAAAACTAGAGATATACAAGAATACTAGCTGCAAACTGTATAGTGAAAATAAACCAGAGACTCTCGAGCACCTTGCAGGTTGCAAGAGTCTGAGGATAATATAGCAAAATATTGAAGGGTAGTCTTAAAGGTTAATTAAAAAACTTTTAGCTGAGAAAGGGTTTGGTACTTTTAAAAGACTTAAAAAAATCTTTTCAGTGAAAGAATTAGCAATAGAAAGAAGATATTTTTAAAAGTACATTTAGCTAAGGGCTACTCTTAGAGAGTGTATTTAAAAAGTTGAGGAGAATTTTAAGATCTGTGTTAAGAGTTTTCTTTTTTATATATGAAATAGCTTTTACAATTTTATTTTGAAAGAAATGTGTATAAAGGTTGCAGAATTGAAAAGAAAAGCTGAAATACAAGAAGTATGAAAAGGTTTAACAGTCTAGATAAGGATAAAGAAAGAAAAACACTATTGTAGCAAGTTGTCTCAAATGAAAGAGTACCAACAAAGGAAGTACCAAGATATTAAAAAGAAAGGAAGTTGATTTACTTTGAACAAATGCAGTAAAAAAGTATATTAAAAGTAGCTTCAAGCCACTGTGTTTAGTTTTTGACAAAGCTGATACAGAAACCTTGCTTACTAATAAGCTAGTATAACAAGTCATATCTAGGTACTTAAAAGCAACTAGATAATGCCGGGCTTTTTATTGTAGTATAGTAAATTTGTAATATTTCTATAAGTATTATAATAGTATTATATAAAAAAAGCACCAACGAGACTGTCAAAACCAAAAAAAAAAATCTATATCTAAAATTAAAGTGACAAATCAAATATGCAATTTTATAAAGTCTTTTAATTTTGTATTTTAACAATTGCTGTGACATCTGATAATTGTTCATCACAAATCAATTGAATTAACAATCACTTTAAAGACTTCACATTTTATTGATACTTATCTTACTAGCAAGCTTATTTTACAAATAGTTAATTTACAGATGAGTTCATTTTGCAAGCAATCAATGGCTCCATTTAACTTTAATGATAATGATTAGAATTACTTTGCAAAATGAGCCATCAGTAAAATATATTATTTGCAAAACAAAATTATCTGTGAAGTAATCATCTATAAAATTGGCTTATTAATAAAATGAGTGTTAGTAAAGTGTAATATCTTTAAAGTAAAACTAGTTACTAAGCAAAAGACAAACACAAGCTCAAAAAAAAACAAATAGCAAAATCTAATGAACAATGAAGCCATAATGAAAATTCAAAATCAAAAAAAAATATATGAATTTAAAAATTTGAAATTAATAAATTTGAAATATTAATTAATAATATTATATATTAATCAACAATGATATCACTAGTCAAGGAATTATTGATCTAACAATTAATATAGATTTATCAAAATACTATATCGTAATAATTACCTATTAAAGATTTTAGATAGTAAAGAATGTTATAATTGACAATCAATATTTGAAACATCCTTACTTTAAATAACAAGTAATAATGAAATTAAAAATTAGTGAAATCCTACTACATTTCATGTTATATATGAAATGTAATCATACTAGTAATGCCAAAAAATCATACAGTAACATGCCAAAATATATTATTATTGCTTGATTAGCTGACTTTATTCAAACCAACTGACTGACTTTATTACAAATCTGAAAAACATATAGAATTAGGGCTTACTACCTTTGGTGGCTCTAATCACATTTTTTACTATATAAATATATATTCACAACAGCAAATAAAAAGGGACACCTATAATGTTCTGTCTGTCCCACAGGTAAAAAGATGATCTGAAACCATTCATAAATCTAAATGCCTTTATATAGCAGAAAACTATCAAATCTTTTTATAGCAGTAAAGAGAATCAGTAACTATGTTTCTGCAAATATGAGTGAGGTTTATTCTTATAGTCCTTGCACTACCTACCACTTATAGCTGTGAAGCCAAATACAACAACTAGTTTTTGCACTGCCACTTGCAGCCATGAAGCCAAATACAACAACTGGTCCTTGCACTGCTACTTGCAGCCGTGGAGCCAACTATCTCTGGTTTTTGCACTACTACATACAGCCGTAGAGCCAGGTATACAACAAGTTCTTGTGCTGCTACTTGCATCATGGAGCCAACTATCTCTAGTCCTTGCACTATCTCTTGTAGCTATGGAGCCAGGTACACAACAGGTTTTTGCACTGCCAATATAGCTGTGAAGCCTAATATAACAAAAAATAATACTGCTTGCTTAAATTCAAGTAGACAAGGGAGGGTGATAAAGCCAGCCTTCACAAGGTGAGCAATAGTGAAAAGAAATTTAGCTTCTTCTCTAAGATTCTACTCTTCCCGTATCACTAGTTTATACTTGGCTATAGCTATTATCCCTTACCCCTATTATCAATCTAACAATAATTATAACAATATGAATTTCAAAATCATATGCAAATTTGAAATCATCTGTAAATACAAGTTACAAAATCTCACAACAATAATCAAAGAATATCCATAAAAGGATACTTTCCATAAATACGAGTTTTAATAAAGTGCAAAATTGACAAATTTTGATATAGTTTTTAAGCTTAAAATTTTCTTCTTTTCTTGTTCTATATGTTTGTAAAATTTAATTTTAGGTTAATTAGTTAAGCTAAGAAGGATCTTTAGTTTAAAGTTTATAGTAAATTCATATGTTTTTATTATAATTTTTATTATAAACTTATTGCAAAGGGACATGTCCTATGACAGTTATATCAATTTAAAATTCTATTATAAAAAATATATGGCTTATAGCGTGTTGTCATGGGACAGCTTTGGACAGCAGTTTGGACAATTTTGGACAATCTTGAACAATTAAATAAAGTAAAATTACTTAAAATTTTATTAAGACAATCTATTTTAATTTTAACTGAAATGTGTTCAGCACCTCAAAAAATATATAATCATATATTTTTTAGACAAATTTAATAATTAATAAAGCCTGTATAAGCTTTGGACAATCTTGGACGCTTGGACATTTTGGATGTGGACAAGGCCAAAAAAGGCCTTGGACAGCCAAAATGTACAACACTGGCTTATGGTGTCCTGCACTGTATATGATTTTTTATATCTTTTCAATATAACACAATATATTATATGATTCAATTTCTAATAATTTTGTTAAAACTTCAAGTGCTTTTTATATTTGTTTATAATAAAACAAAATTTTCTATAATATTTTGCTAATGCTACTATTGGTTAATGTAATAAATTACAATGCAATTACTTTTATACTAACAAATACTTTGTATCTTTTTACTTGCTTAGTATTAGCATATTATTTGACACAAATCATTAACATAAAAGTTTACACAATAATAATACTCTCTATATAAAAAACACACTGTACAATTAATAAATATTTTATTTTAAAAAGAGACTTGTTATTGCCACCCCCACTTTTGTTAATGCCACCCCTTATCCCGGAATCCAGCCCCTTTCTGGCCTTTCCGGACCACTTCCGACCTAAATCATGTGACCCCAGTCACAAAACAAGATCACATGACCAATAAAATTTGTCTCAAAGCTATTTAGTTACACAAATTTGTGGTGCTAATTTGTGTAACCTTTTTATCCAACTTATTTATAGACCGGGGTCCTAGGTCCGGTCCGGTCTATATAGAATTTTATTAATAAAATTCTACAAATTCTTAAAATTCACAAATTCTTATTAATTAATTCTAATTTAATGCACTAAGTAAACTTGTTTAACACCTAAAAATACACCAAATCGGCTATGTTGTTTTTATTTTACTTGAAATTTGGAGAACAGATGCATAATTTTGGATTTTTGATCAAAAAAGTCAAATTTAAGCATCTTTTCTCCAAATTTCAA
>QKWP01002535.1:37393-50647 GCA_003550325.1 Gigaspora rosea | reverse complement strand
AAATTTAGCGTAAACTTTCGCAAGTTTTTACAATATATAAGAAAATCGTAAACTTACATAAAAGGTTTAGTGTAAAACTATTCAAGTTTTATATTGCATAAGAAAATCGTAAATTTACATAAAATTTTTATGTAAATTTACGATTTTCTTATACATTGTAAGACTTACGTAGTATTACACTAAATTTTACGTAAGTTTACGATTTTTTACATACCGTAAAAACTTGCGCAAGTTTATGCATATATATTTTTGCTGATGTACTACATGCTAAAAAAATTGGATTGAATAAAAACTGCTTTGTGAATGTTAGCTGTTAACAACCACGAAATTCAAATTTTAATGCCTACGGCAGAAGAATAAATAAAAATAAAGGTAAAATATGTTAAAACTATTATAAATTATACAAAGTTAATTTTTTGGTCTTTATAACATAAAAATTTAAAGCAATCTAAGAACCCAAGATAGTAAATATAGTCAAAATTTGACCTAGCTATGATATAAGTAGAGTTTGGAACCAGATCTTGTTTTCCGATTCAGAATTTATTCGATAATATCCAGTTATGCCTAGGTGAATAGGAGTATTATTGTATTCACATATGTAATACATGCAGTAAAAAATATTTGATCACTTAAGAACAAAACTAGCTCCACCTCTTTGAATAAGAATGTTAAGAGAATTCTTGAAGGTTATGTCCTTTGCTAGGGATGAAAACAGTTACTTCTATTTCATTGTTTAAAACTTCTCTGGTGCATTTTCACAGAGCAGAATTAGATTTACAAAGGTCATGGTGAAAACTTTTTTGCAAATGGCTAATTTTTGTAAACTGTTGCTGATAAATTAGTGATGCCATAAAGAGTTTCATACTCGGGCTAAGCCTAACTTTCTTTACAAATTTTTTTTTTACCTTTACAATGAATTTAAAAAAAATCAGATTTAAATCTGAAGGTCAAATCTGGCTCCAAACTCTAGTTATAAGAACAAAAAATTTATTAAATTTGTATAGTCTTATTTTATATTCTAATATTTAATTTAAATATTTGGAATTAGGAGATACTTACCTTAATGGAACCATTAGAAAAGACTATAAAATTATTATCCACATCTTTATATCCAACAATTGCAGATGTTTGATTGGTATTTGGCAGTATTCAAGAATTCTTGATAATTATATAGAAAGTGATGAAACTAGTCAATACGTATTAGCTGCCTCAATTAATGAAAAAATTGGCGAATATAAGGATATAATCGATAATGCAACAACTGTTGCAACTATTCTTGACCCGCAAACGAAGCTTTTACTATTTGAAGTCGGACAACAAACCTATAATGCAATTGATAAAATTAGATAAATATTTGGTCAATATTTTACATCAAACGAACCAACTCACCTGCCACCTCATATTACAGATGATGTAGATACTACTCGTCAATACTTTCATGCGCTTAAACGACGCTACACAGAGCAAATTTTTAAAATAAAACAAAAGCCCACTGATGAGCTAGAATGATACTTGGTTTTACCTTGTGCTGAAGATGTTATGCCTTTATTATGGTGGCAAGTACATACAAAAGAATTTCCAACATTAGCATGTATAGCAAGGGATTATTTGTTAATCCAGGCGACCAGTGTAGCCTGTGAGCAGGCTTTTTAAGTAGCAGGAAATACCATATTAAAGACCCGAAATCGTCTTAATCCAGAAACATCAAGAGCATCTCTTTGTTCTAAAAGCTGGATTGAAAATGAGATTTTACCGATGGTTAGTAATAGTAAAAATAAACATACTTCTTGTTTTCTAATTATAATTTGTGATTGAATAGGTTAAATCTGATTAAAAAACATCCTAACAAAAGTGAAAAGATGACTTTAGATATCGTGAATAGTATTAAATATCTAAAATTAACAAAGATCAGGCGTTAATTTTTTTTTTCTTTTTTATGAAATCAAATAGTTTCATTCTTTTCCATTTTTTTTTTATGAAATTAAATAGTTACATTTATTTTAGATTAAATTTCAATCATTTGTTATTTTTAGCGAAAATTATATTTTTGTTGGAAATTTGGTTTTTTTATTCTATAAAGTGGTTATTGTATTGTGAAAGTTTCAAAGATTAAAGGCATTATTTGACTTCAACTCAGTAATAAAGTTCAAGTTAATATACTGTAAACTTTTCAGTTAATCCACTATTTGTTACTATATTACAAAACATGATTATATATTTATATATCGTCATATGAATGGTGGCTTTGAATTCTCTAGCCCAGTTGATTACCACAGAAAGTTGTATAATTTTTTTTAAAAATAGCTAATAACAGAAAATACATACGTTGTGAAAGGCTCCCGGGCGTCCTAGCCATTTTTTTTTATTATTTATTATTTATTTTATTACCAAGTTTAAAAGTATAACGAAGTTCAACAAGAGTTACCATGGGGGCCAATACGATATCATTTTGAACATACAGTATATACATATATACATTTTGTACATATGTACATTTTGAACATATGTACATTTTGTACATATTTTCATTTCGAACATAGTGATAAACGTAAAATAAATAAGGTGCTATCATATATTCAATAGAGGTCTAAAAGTATAAAAGACACATCTTATCGAGATAATAAAAAATTAACTCGGTTGAGTTTCAAACTTCGAAATCATATGAGTAGAAGTATTGACTCCAGCTCCAGTAGTTCTATCATACCGGTATCTCTTGAGTTTACATACAATAAATCATATTTTCTTTTGTCTCTGTAATTATCATTTTAAATACATATTGTAAGAAAAGAAAAAGAAAGTAAAAGACCTATATTCATAGTACTTGCCTTATATTTTTATGCTACACATATTATTACATAGTCTTAGTCGCAGCAACAAATCATCATTCTTGCTCTAGTCCAGTATTAATTTTTCAGTTAAAATCTACTGTCGGATACTGCACAATTCATAAACTTTTTTGTGCGGCAAATACCGAGAAAATGTTTGCAACTGTGCATACTACTTATAAAATGACAATTATTTCTGTGCGGCATCCGCACATCTACTAAAAAAAGATGTGCGCAAAGGTTTGTTTCTGTGCGCTGCGCACAGTACGCACAGTGAAAAATAATCACTGCTCTAGTCTGATCTATATCCCGGGACTGATTCTTGGACCAAGTCCTGAACCGAACCTAGTCTGACCTAGGTCCTGGGACTGATTCTTGAACTGGTTTTTGGACCAAGTCTAATCTAGGTCCTGGAACTGGTTCTTGGACTAGTTTTTGAACCTAGTCTGATCTAGGTCCTGGGACTGGTTCTTGGACTGGTTTTGGACCTAGCCTGATCTAGCTCCTAGGACTGGTCCTTGGACTGGTTTTTGGACCAAGTTCTGGACTAAACCTAGACTAACCTAGGTTCTAGGACTTATCATTTGAGGACTTAGTCCAGGAGTCCTTGTACAGGACCTAAAGGTCCTAAAACCAAGGACTGACTTTATCATCCCTAACAGTGCAGGACATCTAAAAGCAGTAGTCATATGACTTGTCCAATTTTCAAAAAATTTATAATCAAATTTAATGTTTTTTTGAAATCCTGCATTTTGATTGGTTAAAAATTAATTTTTAAAATTAATTTTTAAAATTAATTTTAGATATTTTAAAATTAACCAATAGTAATGAGCCAAAGCACGTAACTTGTCCCATTTTGAGGTAGTTTTTTCTGTATAATATAAAAATAGCACACTTTTAAACTCATATATATTAAAAATATATAATAAGTTTAAAAAATTAAAGCTACTAAGTTGTAGTAAATTAGTTAAACTACAAAATAGCGTCCTATTTTTTTTGATATTATTTTTATATTAAATGCTATTAGCTTTTAAAGTTTGGAAAGTCTTAAGATATCCTGCACTATATCTATATAAAAAAAATAAAAAAATTTGTCATCATTCGAAAATAATTGTAATCATGCACATTCTGTGGCTTCCCATGATTCGGGTAATTTCGTGAGGTGCCAGGCTTTAGACACTCCTATTTATAGTAATTTTTTGCTTATTTTTGAGGGTTTTTCTGCATATCTTTCTATTTTTGGTTATTTTATAATTAATCTAACCTATCTATGTATATTTTGGGGTCCTAGCACATTCTTTTTGTTAGTTAGATTTAGAGTAAAATAAAAGCATAATTTATAGATAAAAAAAGTATTTTATAGTAAAATTTTGCAAAGAATTTTTTTTTGTTAGAGTACATAGAATAGTTTCATAAACAAAATTATAAGTTACTAGAAACCGGAAACTAGTATAAGTCTGGAGCTCATGACGCATGTGTTTAGTAAGCCCTGAAAAATCTGGTAATACACATGTCACAGATCACATTTTTCAGGGCATTACAGATGGAAAATGCCAAAACTACAGTTTTGATTTTCTATTGTAAAATGCATTAAAATCATAATTTTGGTCATCAAAGTGCATAGAAATATAAGTCCTTCGCTTTGCTCCAGACAACAAGTAATTTTTTAAAATAATACTATTTTTTCAATTTTATGTTATATCTGATTCTACAATCTAATTAGTTTATCAGATGGGTGCATTATAATGCACATGTACCAAATTATAAAATCCTTATTAAATTTTATTAAATATTTAAATAAGGACAAATCTATTTGCAACATCCTGTTACACGCTTATTTGTAACAGCTTTATTTATAACTTAAAATTTTACTATGATAACCCCTATTGCACTTCTAACAAAAAATGACCCTCTCACAATTCTGTATTGCTGGTAATCTTGATTCTAACCCTAACTTCAACTCTATTTTAACATTAATATGGCCTTATTGGCTGTTACAAATAAGCGTATAACAGGCTATTACAAATAGACTTTTTCTTTAAATAATTAATTACCAATCCGGATAAAATCGGCACTATAGCTATATTATTCCTATATTTGGAATTGGGGATAAACAAATATATAAACAATATATTAGTAAATCTGTTTTAGGCCTAATAAAAAGTTTTTTTTTGTACTAAATAAATATTATTTTTTAATATAAGTAAAGTTGTAGAGCAGGTTCTTGTGTATCTACTAGTAAAATTTCATTAAAATCGGACCAGTAGATAAGAAAATATGAGTAAAAACGTCTTTAAAATTCTTTAAATCATATAAAAATTTTATATACAGGCCTGATCCAGATTTTGTACTACCTTGTTTATATATTTGTTTTGCCCCAATTCTAAATATAGAAATATTGCCGATCTTATCTGGATTGGCAATTAAAAAGTAGATTAGTGATATATTTATAGTAATAATATAAGCAAAATTGCTGCAAACTTCTACAAGATAAGAGATAAAATTCAATAAAAAAGTTTATCGAATTTGATTTAGTAGTTATTAAGATATTTTTATTGTAAATTAAAAAAATTTTAGTATAACTTCTATTTCATATTATTTTTTTTTAATTTTAAGTAAAATTATTTTAACAACTACTAAACCAAAATTAATAAACTTTTTTTTACTTGAGTTTTATAAATTTGCAAAATTCAAATAAAAAAGTTCTTCAAATTTGTTGTCTGATGGTTATTAAGATATCTTTGCTTAAATTTGAAACAAGCTTTAATATTATAGAGAGTTTTAATATTAAATTTGAAGATATAGTACAAATATCAATTTTTTATATTATATTATTTTAAAAACTAATTAATTTTTATATGCTGTTCTAAATTTATATTTATATTTTTAAAAATCTATTTCAAACTTTAATTTTAATTTAATTACTAATTTTAATATAAAAAATTTAAAGTTAAAAATTTTATATACAATACTTATAAAAAAATTATAAAATTATAAAAACATATAATAAATATAAAATTACTGTAAATGTGTTTTAAATTGGATATTTTGGGTTAAGTTAATAAAAACCAAGCAAATATTTTTTAATAACTTTTTTTAAAACTTTAAACAAGAATAACTTAAACTTAACCAAATTTATAAAAATTTTTTTAAATTAATTTTGCAAATTTATAGAGTTTAATAAATTTTTTTTTTATTAAATTTGGATAAGTTTTTGTTAAATTATTGTGGCAACTTATGCTAAGATTGGTTTATGCTAAGATCTGGTATCTTTCTTTAAGTCTATAGTATCTATTAAAATCCGCATATACTCTTTTATTAATAACTATAACCCTAAACCTTAACCAAACTATAAAAAAAAAACATCCCTAAAAAAGCCCTCTAAAATTTTATAATTTCATAATAAAATAACGTAAATTCTTAGTATAAGCCAATCTTAGCATAAGCTGCCACAATTATTATTGTAAAAAATTTTTATTTCTATTGACTCAACTCTATTGTATTGTAAAAAATTTTATTTATTATAAAATTGTATACCAATATTAAATTTTATCAATACGGTAAACAATTTTACCAATAAACAACCCTACATAAGATCGATCAAATTACCAAAGCGATATATACATGATCGGTCAAATATGATCGATCACGAAAAATTTTTTATTGAGTACCATCTCGATCAAGAGCGTTTGTTTTAGATTCTTTACGTTAATCTAATCGGTACGTTTTCATTGGCTAGCTGATGATTAATCAATCACGCGAACGGAAAATCGATGATATTATTAATATAGAATTGCTAAGTTTAAATAACTTGCATCGTCAAGCTTAAATATATATTAGGCACCGGTATTATCCTCCGATAAACAACTAAAAATATATATAATATATATATGTAAGTTACACATTACCTTCAGAGATTTTAATATATGCAGATATCGATATTGATATATACCGGTAATACTGTATAATTATTGACAAACTTATGGCATGATTCAAACTGATATTAAAAAATAAATTCTGGTTTCAAAAAATTTGATATCCTTTGCAAAATTTTTGAAGTCAAGTCAAGCATTGTAATATGTTGATAATTTTAGTTTATAAGGAAAACATTAAGTTCTATTAGTTTAGCAAAATAATAGCAATATAAAAATATCATGTGAAATATCTATATTTATTTTGGTACACTTCTCAATCTAATTCTCACATTGATGTTTTACTCTACTTTATATTGAAATACAGTATTATATTATCAAATACAGTTAATAAGTAGTCAAATACGTATTAAAAATACAATACTGTGGTCTGTTATTACGAAATTGTCAGATTTGACATAATTATTGAAATAGCACTTTTAACAATTTCTTTCGGTTGGTGGACTAAAAATAAAATAAAATAAAAATGAATAATTGTAATTGCTAGAGTAAAAAAATGTAAAAGTAATTTGTATCTATGTATATAATTACCGCCATGGAACCCCCAAAGCATCAAATATTTCCCTTTCAGTTCTTTGCGCAATTAAAGTTCCTTCAGTTAAGCTGTCACCACCACGACCACGAGAGATATTTTTATATAAACCATGATTATTTAGTTTCATTTTCTGTTGTTTAAAAATATTTGGTTATGTAACATTCGAATAATTGAAATAAACAATATATGAGCTCTTAAATTTGAATAGTTAGTTACCTTTTTTCTTGCAAGCAATCTCATACTTCTATTAAAAATATCGTTTCCTGTAAAAGATAATAATGCAGCGCCTAATTCATTAAATGGTACAGTGAAAAGATCTAGAATTCGAAGAAATATCAAAGTCAGCATATAATTTAATTAAAAAGCATAAAAAGTTTTTTTTTTTTTTTTTTACCTATTCGACGATATTTTTCTCCACCAGGTAACTTACAAATTCCGAAATATCTTGACGTGGCGTTTTCTTCCTGATGTTTTGTGAGATCATGTGTCAATAGTCCTTGTTCACGTAAAGTATTAAGCAATTTTAAAAAGGGACCTTTTTAATAGTAATAATATCAGTTTAAATTCTTTTAAAATTTATTAGCAATATTTAATACAGTCAACGCTATTTATAATGAACCGGAAACTATTATAATAAAAAATTTGAGAAAAACAAATTTTTATATGGGGTTCATTACAAGCAGAGTTAACTGTATATCGAATAAACTAAGTTTACCCGAACTTGTTTTTCCATCTGTATTATTCCTGGTTATTAGAATGTCAATATCCCCGCAAGTTGGTTTGCCTCTTATGTAAGAGCCAACGGTAATACATAATAGTTTTGGATCGATTCTACAAGCAGCTTCTTCTACACGTTTCGAGATTTCTGTTACCTCATCTCGTGGAATTCTTTCACGGAGGTCCTTTGAAAATGAATTATATATACACTTTAACTTTGAATAACATAATTTATAGAAAATAAATTATAAACTTACGTCAAAACATTCTAATCCAATACGTTGAACGCGTGTTAATTTGACATTTTGAATAATGTCATCAAAAGTCCTATAACCTTTTGCATACCATTTCATGGCAATAGCTGATCCTACACCTATTTAATTAATAATAATATTATCAAAAACGAGATTAACACTATACAAAAAACTTATCAGAATAACATACCCCAAATATCGCTGAATTTTTTAATAACTTCATCATCTTCTGAAAAATGCTGTAATCTTCTTAAATTTCCTGTCTCAATAATTTCTGCAATCTATTCAGATTAAAAATAAAATTATTTTTCTAATCATAAAAGTATTATCATTAATAATACGAGAAAAATTTATTTAAAAAAAAAAAAAAAAACCTTTTCAGCAGTGCGATCTCCTATACCACGAATTTTTATAGCCTCTTGATAAGAGGTAATTGGCTTTTTTTGCCTTTTAAGCGCAGAAATAGCCTTTCGGTAGCTTATAGTCCTCCATTCATCATTCATTCGTTGATAATGATCTAATAGTACCTTAAGCTGTAATTTATAATGATTATAATGAAGAAGGTTTGATATGAGCTTCAAAATTAATTATATCTTTAAATTTTTTTTTTTTTTTTTTTACACATACTTTATCAATTATCAATTTATTCGGATTATCATCATCTTCTCCATAAGTATGCTTATGCATACAAGCAAACTGTCCTTTGAAAGACTTAAAAAAAAAAAGAATGTATCAAATTGAAAGTTTTTTTTAAAAAAAAAAAAATCTTAATAAAAGATATAGTCAGGAAAAAAAGAGATCAAACCTTCGCTTCTTTAGAAGATAATTCAGAAGTAATTTCTTGTGACTGTGATAGAACTTCTTTATTTACGGATAAATCTGCTTCGCTCTGCGTTGACGATTCTGATTCAATAAACTCATCTTCTGAATCAGACATTTCACTTTGCACACTTTGAGACTCATCATCTTCATTATCCAACAGAAAACCCTTTTAAGATTGCAAAAACATAAATTTAATATTTTAATTAGACTAAATTACAATAAAAAGTATATTTATAATTACCGCATCTACAAGACATTTGGTCTCCGTAATCATTTCCAGCAAGGGGTCGTCACCACCCGAAATCACATTACAAACAGTTGGTGATGATTCATTGGTCGGAACGGATACTTCTGGTGTGTTAAAAAGCGGAGAAGGGGAACGCCTTTTTGGAGATACAGATTCTTGTCTTTGTTCTTTTTTTATGTAATTATCATTTCTTTCACATTGAAATAGGTAGAAATTCAAGATAGGATTAAGAATTTAAAAATTTATACTAATTTTTTAGATGTCAAGCTTTCGAATTTTAACATTTATATGTACCTTTTATTTTCGTCATTTTCATGAGCATTTTGTTCTATTTGTTGAGTGTTTAACACATCTGATGTCTGTACAATGTGTGGGTTTATATCTACGAGTTTTCCATACTAAAATTAATAATGATATTATTACAAAAATCTCGCAAATAAAACGCGAAAATTTATTTGTTATTGTAGAATCGAAAAAAACGCGTTAATTTATCGCAATACTTGCCGTCAAACATTCTGAAATCCAATTTGGATCAACAATTATGATACCCTATATTTAAAATGAATTGAGTTGATATGATAGAATTTATTAAAGAAAACACTTAATTAAATACCTGAGGCACGTTCTTTTCACGAATTCCTAAAATTTTTAAAACTTTTTGACCCTGTAAAGCTGTGATCACGTGTGTAACCGAAGGATCAAACTCACCATCGACCACTTGTCCTCCCTTTTCTATTACTTTTTCTTTAAACAATCTCAAACGAACTTTAACAATATCATTTGGAATAAAAAAGAACCTAAGGTTAGAAAATATTCCAACAGGGTTCAATGGAGGACCTATATTTCTCGAAGAAGCAGTTTCACGCGTCGATTTTTTTTTCTTCCCTCGAGTTGTCTTAGATGGACCAGAATGAATTCGTTCAGATGTAACAATGGTTGCATTTTGTGAAGGCATTGATCGTGATGTATGTGTGGAAGAATCATGACGAATTTTCTTATTTCCGGAAGAAGTGATTTCCTTTTCATTCGTAATTTTATACATAACTTTTCTTGTTTTACGTTTTTCTGGTTTAAATGCATAAGGTGATAATTGGATATCCTGAGTTTCAGCTTGATTTTCTACTGAAGATGTCTTAGTATTAATTTTTTTCGAAACTGGTACATAAGAATCATGTGATATAACATGGGATTCATTAGATTTCTCTTCTAAAAGGTTATCGAACGTTCTTTTCTTATTTTTTACGTCAATTGGATCAACGTCCAGTAAGATATCGATATCGATCTCTTGTGATGATAAGATGTTCAGAGAATCCATACCAGAATAAAAAGAGCTACTTAATTGTGAAGAAATTCGTTGATTTTCCTCGTTATCGTTATTATTGTTTGCGGAAGATTCAAATAATGTAGTTGATATTAAGTCTTCACGTTTTGATGACATTGATAGAGCAACTGGATTAGTTGGACATGTATTTTCTTCGTCTTCGGAAGCCATACTTTGAATGCTATAATAATCAATAGAAAAATTTAACTTGTAATTTATCAAATTATAAAGCAAACAGAGGAAGAGAAATGTAAAAGAGAAATTGGTAGATCAATCTCTTTTAATATTCGCTAATTGTTTATAAATTGTGACTAGATTTATAATCACAAGGCCATATGCATAGTACGAAAGAAAACTTTGGTTAACTGCGCAAATGTGTAATTTTATCCACAATATATATATTTGGAATAACCTGTTTTTATTTGATTCATCGAATTGAATTTTAATTGTATTTAATTATATTTAAATATAAAATTTATACTCCAAATATGTAAAGATATGATTACATACGATGGCTATTGAATAATCACAATTATAATTATATAATTATCAGTTATAATTATAGTTATGTAAGGCACGTGAAAAATTTAAGGATTTTACGATGAGTGATAGTGATAAATGAAATTATATAATCCTGTAATTCATGTAATTTTGATTTCCTATCCTTTAATTTTTTTGCTTTTTTATTTTGTATATATATGCTTTTTAAAAACCATTATATATTAATAAATAATAAAGTTAGTCGAAAATTAAATTATTTGCTTTAGTACTTTGAATTTGTTATTCAAGCATGAAAGGACATAAATAATAAACACCTCCCAATTTAGTAAAACAAAAAAGCCAATGCTTAAGCAGGAGATACAGTATCTTGTTCTTAAAATTTATTGAATAAAATCGCTTCCTAAATTAGCAATGCACCTTCTGCTAAACGTGAGTACAACTATCGCTATTTTTTTATTCCCCTTTTGGCATTTAACTAATTTGGCCAGGTGCAAGAAAAATACTTGATTTTAATTTACAAATATTAAAATATCTGTGCGTTATCATTATGTTGATAATCTATTAATGTCAGCCGGGTAATTTTTAAATCGATCATTATTACATAACTACAGAATTAAGATACCGGGTACATGAATTTACTATAAAATTATTGATTGTTTTCACGAAACAACTTTAGTAAGAATAATCAATCTATAATGAATTATCTGTTATAAGTCAATAATATTCTAAATTTATAATCTATTTCTGTATATTACACTAACTTCTTAAAAAAACAAAGGTGGTGTTCGAATTTTCGAACATCATGTATTCATCATTATTGGGAGTTGTGAAAAAAAAAAGTACGAATTATCAAGTTAAGCACGTGATATCTAAAATTTTCATTTTTTCACTTTTTTCACTTTTTGCTAAAATTTAATAAATAAAATTTTTATTCTTATTAAAATAATAATAAAGAATCGTAAATATAACTTATATTCAATTTTATTTAATTGTTATATATATCTTATTAAATATATGCTGTAAAGTATTAAATTCCCTAATTGGTCAATTTCGATACTCGGATCACCTGATAATCGCATACAAAAAAACAACCAAGCATGAATAGCGTGGCTAAAGTTATATACTGTATATATACAATAACATTGCACAAAATTTTATGCAAACTAGTAAAAATCACAACGTGATCACCCTAAAGGGAACGGCAAATATTTATCAATAATTATAGTCAATAAGATTGTGCTAAAAAGTTATCAAAAAAATGTATCGTAACAGAAAATGGGATTAGATGAAATTACTATCTACTTAAACAGTAATGTGTGAGACTGAGAGATGTCGTAGAATAAATATTGAAAGTGATACTTTTAGAATTTAGTTTGGAGCCTGATTATTATTTGATAATTCCTATATTTAAATGATACTACAGTTTTTATTTATACTGTAATATATTTTTAGAATTATGGTGGCTTCCAAAAAAATTACATCTGAACGCAAAATTTTTATTTTAGAATAAATTTTTTTTTATTTACACGACACCACATAGGGTTAGGGGCATTTGATTAGGGATGCGCCGTTTATTACGTAATTTTAAGATGGGGAGGGGAAAGTCCGTCCGGTCTGACCCGACTCCATATAGTTGAGTTTTTGATTTAGATTCGGTCCCGAGTCAACCTTGGACCGAGTCCTAATAGTCACATGCCATTGGATTATTAAGATAACGATAAGTTCAAAAATTAATAAAAATTTTAATAATTCATGTAATTCACATAATAATAATTTTGTTATTCTATAATATCATATGTATAATGGTTTCTGTTATATTCTTATCCATTTTCACTTCGAACCAATTTTTTAAGCATAATAAAATTAAGCCATTTGTTTAACATGGGCATATTTGTATGTAGGAAACAAAACTTGTTTTTCAAGCTCAATACTGTGGATCGACACTAAATAAAACTTGAAAGTCAATTTTGCCTGAGTACTACAGTATCTGTATTATAACTTGAAGTGTACAATAATCTGTTAGGCCACGCAAAGTTGATTTTTCGTTTTGCATTACATGGATTTCAAAATTCGGGACGGACGGGCGGATTTTTTTTTTTT
>QKWP01002535.1:0-28673 GCA_003550325.1 Gigaspora rosea | reverse complement strand
ACATGTAGTAATAAATACTACATGTAGTAATAAATACTACATGTAGTAATAAATACTACTTGTGGTAATAAAAATTATATAATAATAATTACTACATGTAGTAATATTTACTACATGTAGTAAATATTATTACAATTACTACTTTTTGTAGTAAATAATTACTACATTACTACATTCATGATTTGAATTACGACGCCAATCACTAATTATTATTACTACTACTATTATTATTATAAAATATCCCCCTTTGTTACATGGAAATATCTACGTTTTGTGAGTTTTTCAGGTTTATACATGGAATATTTTACGGTTAACCCAGTGATCGACGATCACATGATAAACATATCATGACGCCATTTTATTACCGGAATTAAACAGACTTGCCTAAATTATATCTCAGCCTAACTCTAAACTAACCCTAACTTAGGCCGAATGATATATTGTGATGACCACTGGGTTAACTCTTCTTAAATATTCCCGAATTAAAGAATTGGCATAAATATTAGTTACAAGTGCCAATTAAATAATCCTTACAGATTGCTAAAGTGATCACATATAATAAAGGAGGTGAATGCCTTTTCAAAAAATACATTAATGGTAAGTCTCCGGTGCTTTGGAAATGCAAAAAAAAACACGGTTATCGTGATGTGTGTCACGTAGTCACTCAGGCAACCGTAAAACACAAAGCGACAATACAAGCATACAGTGTATTTTTTAAAAGACAAAAAATGTATATGTATGATTGTCCATAAAATTACATATATAAGTTGCGACAGTAATTAATAATCTTACAGATGGTGAATTATCTTCTTTGCCTACTGATACACCACCTGAGCAATACGAATTTTTATTGGTAAAAGTGGGTAAAAAGTGTAATGCAAATTTTTATTGGTTAATTATCTTAAAATTTTATATAATATATAGGAGTATTTTTCATGGACAGGTATGTCGGTGAATTCATGCGACTATTATTGATATAACACAGTATTATCTTTTAAAGGATAAGGTGCTCCAGGCAAATTTTCATGTTAAAATTATCCTGTTAAAGGCATGTATTTAAATGATCTAATCATGTTATGAATGCGTTGTTTAGAATTTAGTAGATATCGGAATTTTAAATCAATAAATAGTATACGCAGTAGTATTTGGAACGATATATATATATTTTATCTTAACACCGTCAGCGAAGTGACGGGTTATATCTAGTTATTAGTGAAAAATCACTATCATTATGCGGTGAATTACGGTATATTAAGAATATTGGTCTCTTACTTATTCAGATCACTGATCAATCCCCTAAAAAAATGCTAATTATGGACAAGCCATTAAGAATAAAGAAAGAGAAAAAGAATTAAAATTATGAGATAACGAAAACTTGGCAACTGTAAAATCAGTAATGTGCATTGATCTCCTAGTGAAACTGTAGTAACTACCTTACTAAAAATATAATGGCAATTGTATAAGTGCCGTATATAGTGTAAATGTCATATCAGGTATGTAGTGCCATGTATCGTATAAATGATGTTAAATAAGTATATGTTTAATATTACAGTTTGAAGTAGAAGTGTATATTACAAACCGAGTATAATACTCGCTTTATACTCAGTTGCGACCTCAGCAAACATATATATATGTTTGCTAATTTAACATCTTATACACAACTTCTTAGAACCCTGGCTCTGGACCAGTTCTTTATATAATTTACTATACAGTATATGGAGTGCTCCGTATTAAAAGGGGGACGCTTAAAGCCGGGTCCATCATGAATTTAAATTAACGTTAAGGTTGGGGTCAGTTTAGAGCCTATAGAAGCTGAAGTTAGAAAACTCTATATGTAAAATCGTCCCCCTGACATTTTTTCTTAATGGACCAAGAAAGGTTTAGACACTCGTTTCTTGTATTTCTCGCATTTTTTACTTTTTTTTGCTTCGTCGGGATGATCCGTGTAAACAAAAACTTGCGATTCTGATTGGTTGTGCGAAACGGAAGATCTCGTGATGGACCTGGCTTTTAAGCGACCCCGGGCTTAGGGATACCGCGGATCTGCGATAGCATATTATGCGCATGATTCAGATTTTACCGCAGAAGCATATGCGACTGCTATATTCGCATATCAAGATGAATTTCGCATAATTAATAAAGCATAATCTGCGCATAAAATGGCCGGAATTAAAGATCAAGTAATATCGGGTTTATCAATTTCCCCACCAGTTCCTATTGGATGATTGTACGAAACATAAATTTCATAAGTTATCAGATTTGAAATTTCAAATAACGGTAGAATGTTAAGTAATAAATCATTATCGTTAAAGTAGTATAAAAATTTAATAAGAAACATATATTAGGACACAAGGTTAATTTTTCGTTTTGCATAACATGGTTTCAGTTGGCTGATCGGGGGTTTTTTTTTTAATCTACTGTAAATTAATATGCTCATGTTCACGCCCAGAAAATTTTAGATTTTTTTTTCGGTTCTATCGGGTAATTCCAGAAAATTAATGTCACCATCGGGTGACACCGGAGAAAAAATTAAATAGCAAAAATGGAATAATTGACATGATTGAAATTTTAAAAAAAGGTTTATGCAAAACGAAAAATTAACTTTGTGTGGCCTTATACTAAAATTTTGCAGGGAATTTTTTGTTTGGCGCAAAAGAAAGTTTTGTAAACACGACTCTTTTCGTAATTTTATATTACACAGATTTGGTGGTTTTATTGGTAAGTTACTGATGGGGGTTCAGTACTTAGAATAACGATAACGATAAAAATTTATAATGATAAATTTCGCATATTTCTATCTGATTCGCATAATCTGTAGCATAATTTAAAAAAATTTATCGCATAATTCGCATAATTCGAAGTGTAAAGCAGGCAGAATTTGGGGTTTGTCGCAGCAGAAAATTAGGATCCCTACCCGGGCTAAGCATAGCGTCACGTGACACCGGCGCACATAATCGATAGAATCGCCAGAGACCCGTAAAAATTTTTTGTGTTATACTAAATCTTTTGCAAAAATTTGTATTAATTTGCAATAAGATATTAACTTTATATTAATTTGCGATTTGTTTCGGAAAACATTAGAAATTTACTCAAAATTTTGTTCTGACCTTGCTCGTCTTTTATGTTCATTCATTTTCTCTTTCAGAAACTTAATTCAGCACACTTTCTGATATTATTAGCCAATCAAATTTATAGAATACACGTGAATTTTACCCTTAAATATTTGGTTTAATTTGCATTATCAATCTAAATTTGCATTAGTTTGTATTAATTTATATACAAATTTTTACGGGTCTCTGAGAATCGCAAATCTAGGAGCGGAGCATAATCACGTGACTTATGACCAATCAAATTATAGAATTTTGATGATCTTCGGCGAAGCAAACAAGAAAGAGAAGCGAAAAACTTGAAAAATACAAAAAAACGGCAGTCTAAACCTACCTTGGTGGTTTAATTAAAAATGTCGGGAAGGCAATTTTGCTTATATATTACTACCTAAACCTATCTAACCCTAATCTAAGATGACCCTAACCCCAAAGTTAATTCGATAAAATATATTATAAGAATCTACTCCGCTTTAGACGTCCCTACCAAACGTGACTTGCCACAATGTTACACGGCAGCAGCAATCACCAATCGGAGTGCCGGGCCATAAATACCAAGACCCCAAAAGCCTACAAACTCTGTCCTGAAAAAATTAAAAAGGTTTTATTCGCCCCACCCATGCAACACAATACCTATTACATACGCACCTGAGACCAGTGTTGTACATGGGACAGTTGGGACATACGTTGGGACATTTTGGGACATTCTGGAACAATTTTATAAATTGAAATTACTTAAAATTTTATTAAGATAATCTAATTAAATTTTTTTAAAAATGTGTTCAGCACCTAAAAAAATATATAATTATATATTTTTTTAAATTAATTTATTAATTATTAAGGCTTGGGACATAGTTGGGACACTTGGGACGCTGGGACATTGGGACGTTGGGACATGGCAAAAAAAGGCTGGGACAGTGAAAATGTACAACACTGCCTGAGACTACTGAATTATGTTATATTTTACTACATACGGCACATTTTACTTATTTGCGCGGGTAACACAAACCAAAAAAGGGAATCCGATTTTGTAAATAAACTAAGTGCGCGAGATAAAAATTTAGGGTTAAGGCCTTAACGTTAGAGGCTATAGGGTTAGAGTAATGCTTGATATAAGTAAAATTTCATTCCCGTCATTTTTAATTAGTGCACCAAGATCGATTTAAACATTAGTTTTTGCGTATTTTCGCTTTTTTCTTCTTTTACGCGTGTTCGAATTCTTCGTCGGGCTGATCCGGAATAGTCAAAATTTGCACTCTCCGATTGGCTATTTCCTCTCCAGGAGCTTGTATTACCCGCTCAAATAAGTGGATGCCATACGGCATAACGGCAACACGGCCTAAGGTAGTACAACCCTTACGTCACAGACTACCTTGAGAAATGTTTGCATTGTTATTTAAAAAAATACTATAAAATCTTCCCATGTTTTATTTTTCTTTAGTGAAACTTTGAAACGCGACCTTAACGATATACTGAAGCAATGAGCGAAGGTTTTAAAGGTAGAAAAATCAAATTTAAAGTTTTATTTTTATTTGCAAAGCTCTGACCGTTGCTGTTGACTTTTTTTTAGCTTTAGTCCCATATTTCGTACCGTGCTGTAGAACAACAGTTTTTATTTCGCACGAAGAATGGTTGCGGAAATTTACCTCCTATTCCAAAACGCCATCTTGGATATCGAGCCATTTAATGAAGATTGGGGTGGACTCGACGGAACGTGAAAACCCTTATTCACCCTGGTTCTTCTCTCCCCTTACAAGATAACTAGTAGAGTAATAGCAACCGATATACGAAACTGGCAAATGATGAAGTATAATTTTTTTTTACGGGACGCTTCTGGCTATTATTATATGCCATATAGAACGGTTTAGAACTGTTATTATATGCCATGTAGAACGGTTTAGAACTGTTATTATATGCCATATAGAACGGTTTAGAACTGTTATTATATGTCGTATAGAATGGTTTAGAAGTAAGTTTTGGCACTTCTGGTTGTTTTGTCATATAGAACAATCCAAAGGCTTAATTGCTGAAATTTTTCGGTGCCCAAATGATGATGGGGCGCTTCTAGTTTGTTATTATGTCATATAGAACGATTTAGAGGTTTTCTGAAAATTTTCGGTGCCCACTCCATCAACCTTGTATTGTGAATTTCTGAAAATTTTCGATGCCCACTCCATCAATCTTGTATTGCGATTTTATTAATATTGTTTATGTATTATTTTTTTTTAGCATCCGTTTATGAAAACATTTTTCAAAGATCTCATATTTACACGTAAAAAGGTTGGGGTTGGTCCTTCTTAAAGAATTCTACTATCAATGGAAATTAATAGTCATTGATATTTATTATAGCGAACGACTCAACGTAATTACGTAAAGACTATTGAAATGTTAGATGAGGCACGGCCGTATGACGCCCAAGAAATAATTTCAGAGATCCCAGAAGTTCTTAGAACGAAACGTACTTTAACTTGTGGAATAGTTCCGCAATAGATATCACCGACTCAACCACTTCAACAATACCCTTATGGAGTGACCTTGATAAAAAGTGAGCAGACAAGTTTGTAGTCGAAAACAGCTTTGATTTAAATAAATTGGAATCATCAAAGAAAGTGAGTGATTATAGATATTTGAAATAATGATGGCATAAAGCCATAAGTAATTCTCAATAGTTTCGTAACAAATAACATTGGAAAAATGTCTTTTCGCTTTTTACATTTGCAGATTAAAAACAATATCCACGTCTGCTTCCTCCTCAACGGTGACAAAAATAGAGTTAATACCTCAATCCGGATATTTTTTATATCCGGATTAATCCGGTTTTATTATAGTATAAATCCGGATTTAAAAATACTATGGATATATAAATCCGGATAGAGGTGTTAACTCTAGACGAAAATGCGATTTATGATGATGAGGAAAGGTAATAGTTCGAATTATTCCGATACAATCTTTACATCAACTAATTAATTTTCATTGATCATCATGATAATGCTTTTGTAATACGATTCATGCAAAAACAATTCCTACTCATCTCCCAATAATAAACAACCACGATTTAGAACTAATCATGAATACATGGATATGGATTGGTCTCCCTGGCAGTTTGATGAAATTGTTTGCGAAATAGATATCGAAGAAAAGTTAATGGGTATATTTGAGAAAGAAAAGATCGCAAAGAAAAAATCATCATTAAGTTATGTACTGGATGATAGTAGAATCATGAATGTTTTGGGACAATCTGTAAAAGTTTATTTTGAAGAAAACTGAACAAATATAAACCACAAAGATCCGTGTCAAAAGAAACTTTGGAAATTTTGAAGTGTTTAAATGTAGTAATTAATTAACAGAAACACAAAAAATAGCTTGATATTATTACTTATAATTAGAGATGGGCAAATTGCGGTTTTTCAAAAATTCCGCGCGTCACGCGGATCCCGCGCGGGATCGGATTACAAATTTCCGGGTTTATTGAAAATTTATTTTCTTGTTCAAAAAAATAAGTTATTTCTTATAATCTTATTTATCTAAATAAAAAACACTTATATTGAATTTTTGCTTATATATGGGCTGCCTTCAATAGAAATAAGGCAGATATACATTTTTTATAAAAATGAGTTATGCTATTCATTTACTGTAATAGAAAAAGTTATAACGGTTCTTTTTTACTTATAAAATATATCCAATATAATTTATAAAATTATTTTTTCATTCGTATGATCTCCAATTATGCCGATTAAGTCGATCATGTTGATCACTTACTAACCAGTGCGAAACCAGAACACGGACTTTTTAAAATTAGGCTGTGTCAGACCTAGAAGTGCAGACATAATGACATAAAATATCATAATTGTAATGAATTTTGGCATAACTCATAACAAATTATGATAATGTGTTCGCACCTTTAGTTAGATTAAAATTTGAGGTATTTTAGATATTTTATATTAATTTGTTGTATATTAAAGTTAATAAATACAAATTTACTAATATATAATACACACAGTTTTTGTTTGACGTCGCTAAATATGAAATCACAGGTAAATAGCAAAGTTAGTAAATAGGTGAACTACATATTACCAAAGAAATAGCACTAGACTTTTTACTTTATCAAACTTAGATTTATTAGTTCACTAATGTCCTAATAATTTTGACATTCTAAGAATATCTTATTTCATTAAAACAACAATGATCGCAGGTTTTGAACTATCAAGACAGGTAATGAAATATCTATGGCTTCAAATTCAATTACTTATAGAACATTATTATTCACTGAAATATAGCAAGAATATTACGCTAATTCTTTGGAAACTTATTTGGAATAATTTTAGTTCAGAAGAAAAAAGCATTAGCGGATGTACTTGCAGAAACACCACACTGACTAGATAAACTTTGCAAGAACTTCACATTGACTTTTTTGTATTAAGGTTGGATTACAAGATAGTACTCGGCAAAATCAAACAAAACTTGATTTCAAGTTTTTGATTTAGTGTTGATCCATAGTATCGGGCTTTAAACCATATTAAATTCTATATAATTTTTTAAAATCCAATACTATGGATCGACACTAAATCAAAACTTGAAAATCAAGTTTTGTTTGATTTTGCCGAGCACTATTACAAGAAGAAAAAGCACTAGTGAATTCGCTTTATGAAACAATACCTTGAAGACAAAGCATCAGTAGATGCGCTTCATTACTAATATCTTTATTACCTTGAATTTTAATTGAAGATCAAATACAATATAAGATAACGATTCTTGCTAAGTTCTTTGAATCTAGACGATTTATGAAAATCAGAGAATAACTTATATCAGAAAAAAAAAGATACCAGTAGATGCACTTTGAAGGATTCTACTATATCATTCGATTCTAAAATGATGATCTTGGATTAGAGTAAGAAAAACGTTAGCAAATGCACTTTGTAAGAACATCACACTGACTTATCAATATTGAATTAGGGTAGAGTTCCAATCCCATTTATCCGTATCTAATTATTTGGATAATTCAGAACGCTCAGATATCTGGACAATCTGACAGATATATGGATAATTATCCGGATATCAATAGTAAATGGATATCCGAATAAATTCTGATCCGGATATCTGATACTTATCTGAATAAATATTTAATGGATTGGAACTCTAAACTAGGGTAACAAATTCGAATTCTATAATATGATAATTTTTGTATATAACTAATAGCAAGTTTTATTTTTTTTTGTGTAGATCTAGATCAATAAAAAATGAAATCAGATTTAACAAGCCAGAAAATCTATGCAAGTATAGGAAAACTTATGCGATTATACAAATTTGATAACTCAAAATAGATGATAAGAGCTGTGAATAATAACTATCGTAGTAAAAATAAGGCATAGCTTGTGCATATTAGGAGTATTAGACTTATGCATAACTGCATAATGATAATGTTATGTACAAATATAGAAACAATCAAATAAAATACTATTTCGTTTAACTGTACTCTTTGTTGTACTCTTTATTGTACTCTTGTTGTATTTCTATTTCTAGTATTTAAAACTCATTCTGAATTAACTACTTTAAATGATGAGTTTAATGAGTTATATAAACATTATAATACAAATGAAAACAGCGACGAATTAGTAAATGAAGAAGAGTTTTTTATTGAAAGTCAGACAAGTAGTGATAACATAATAGAACAAGTTGAGGGTTTTGAGTCAGATTGTTTTACATATCAAGAAATTCCAAATTTATCAAACCAATTCAATACAACACTTTATTGAACTAAAATCCAGCAAACAGTTTGCTGTAAAAAAAAATGTTTCAATACTTCTATTGATCATGATGAAACCCTTAAACGGTTTTGTAAAATTA
The DNA here is from genome assembly GCA_003550325.1 of Gigaspora rosea. Classification (NCBI taxonomy): domain Eukaryota; kingdom Fungi; phylum Glomeromycota; class Glomeromycetes; order Diversisporales; family Gigasporaceae; genus Gigaspora; species Gigaspora rosea. The sequence continues at coordinate 19,725 of QKWP01002535.1, read as the reverse complement.
AATCAATGTCAGCATCAGAAAAAATATGTTTTTTTTAGGAATTCTTGAGGCTAGTGTACGTCAACCAACTACTGACCGTGGAGAAATTAAACAGCTTGTTACAAGTAATTATAAGTTTCAAGGGGTTCCAATTTGTCAAAAATCCTGGTTTATAATTTATGCAATTGAAAAAACTAAACGGGAAGCAATTAGAACACATTATTCAAAAAATGATATAAGTCCTATTGTTCATGGTCTTAAAGGACGCGTCAGTAATCATGCAATTAAGTTTGAAACAATATTACATATACTAACATTCATTCAAAATTTTGCCATGCAACATGGTCTTCATTCACCTGGTAATATCTGAAACCTATTTAAAAAGTTATCTGTCATTTCCCAACCATTTCTTTTTCACGATACAATTACTTCCATGGCATAATTTCTTCTCCGACACAATTATTTCCCAACAACCATTTCCCCAACAACAAATTTCCTGACAATCACAACCACTTCCAAGCAACCACTTCCTGACAATCACTTCCCTGACAACCCTTCTCCCTTTCCAACAACCATTTCACTGATAACCGCCATTTCCCTAATAACTACCATTTCCTCAACAACCATCACTTTCTTGGCAACCACTATTTCCCGATAACCACCCTTTCCCTTGACACTCACTACAATCACTTTACCGATACCTTCCTCATGGCTACTCCCAATACTTAATATTTACAAATAGTTAATAGAAAAACTTTTAAATTATTTTAAAAAACTTTTGAGTTATTTAAATAAAAACTTTTAAATTATTTAAAAAAATTAGAAAAAAAGATCGAAAAAATTAAAAAAAAAAGATCGAAAAAATTGAATAAATAAAAAAATTAAACAAAAAAAAAGCCAATAAATTAATTAATAACAGATCAAAAGTTATCCAGCTGGTAGCTTACTATGATTTGTCTGCTCAATTATTGGATAGAGATAATAATTTAATAACGAGCTGTCGAATTTTGACTTTTTAAAAAAATTAACCATATTCCCGAAATATCGCCCATGTAACATAATACTCAAAGTGGGTCCATATCATTTCACCAACAATCACTTCAAAGACACTACATTTTGCCGAACTTACTTCACTGACGCTTATTTATAACGATTAATTTACAGGCAAGTTCATTTCGTAGAAAGTATATTTCATCGACAGCTTATTTCACAAATGAATTTTTTTTATAATTGCTTTAATCTTAACCCTAATTCTAAACCTAATCCTAACGACATTGACTAGAATTGCTTTGTCGGTGAAATATACTGTGTACAAAATGAACTTATCTGTAAATTAATAGTCTGTAAAATAAGCTTGTCAGTGAAGTAAGTTTGGTGTCTTTGTCAATGAGTTGATCGGAGCTTGACTCAAAATAAGGCGCATGCGCATTTCAAAATAATGCGCAGGGGTCCAAATTAATGCGCAGAGGGGCGCAAATACGGTATCGTCTCTATCCATAATTTTTTATCGAGTAGGCAAATCATAGTAAGCTACCAGCTGGATAACTTGTTATTATCCGTTATTATTAATTTAATTTATTTTTTATATAATTTATTGTTAATGTTTTTAAATAATTTGGTTTAATTTTTTTGGTTTTCGAATTTTAATTATTTAATTTAAGGTTTTTTAAAAGTTTTTTTTTAAATAATTATTATAATGGAAATAGCTATAAGTGAAGGTATCTGTATAGTGGTTGTCAGAGAAGTGGTGTTAGGTGAATGGAGAGTGGTGGAAGTGATGGTTGTTAAGGAAGTGCTGGTTGCCGAAAAAATGATGATTATTAGCGAAGTGGTTGTTGGGAAGGGTTGTCAGGGAGGTGATGGTGTCAGGAAAGTGATTGTTGGAGAAATTAGGTTGTCAGAGATGTGGGAAGTGATTGTACCAGAGAAGTGTAGTGGGAAGGAATTGTTGAAGAATTAGCTGTTGGGAAGTAGTTGTATCAGGGAGTGATTGTTTTGGGGGAATGTTTGTTGTAAAAATGATTGTAGGGAAAATGATGGAGACTGTTTAAAACTTCGTGTATTAAAATATTAAAATTATATTAATTATAATTAAAACAGGTCGCCACTTTCGTGAAGATATACGTATATATCTACCAGCATGTGAAAGTTATTATTCATTGTTTCGTCTTTATAATGATACAAATACTGATCAAGAAAATAGTCATATGGTTAGTCAGTCAAGCTTTGGCCGAATCTGGAAGCGTTACCTTCCTGGAATCAAGTTTTTAACTGCACGTAGTGATCTTTGTTTGCTATGCAAAGAAATGAGATTTAGTGCTAAGCGATGGACTCCAGGTGAAACATTAAACAAAATAAATAAATGGTCTGATCACTATTCTTGGGCTAGTTTGGAACGTGAATATTACCGGTAAATAAAAATTTATAATAAAAGATTATGATATATAAAAAATTACTAATTACATATACTATATTTTATAAGGTTACTGTTAATAACGTGATTCAGAAGTAGATGACTTGTTCAGGTTGTTAATCGTTATACTGTAGGTGGATATAATGTTGCACAGACTCTTACAAAACCAGACGGTTCAACGCAAGTTAAATTTTATCAATGGACAAAATTTTTGAACACCTATTTTTTAACAGTTCCATCAATTCTCCAACAGCATCATTTTATATTAAGCCATAACTCTCCAGGAAAAGTTGAAATCAAATCATCAATTAATGGTAACAAAACAACCGTAAACTTACTTCGTACAAATACTAAATTACCTATTAAAGATGAATTTCCTGATGAAAAATTTCTCCGGGCTTACATTTAGAATGACAGTGGTATCTATATGAAGAAGTAAGACAGCATATTCAAGATCACTCCAAACGTGATCTTTATTGCCCAAAACCACAACAGCCAAAACCAAAAAAACAATATAAAAAGTAAAGATTTTTATTTTGCGTAAGAGCAACTTAGGAAATTTAGGTTAGTGGAGAAAATTTCCTGCAAAGTTCCACATCATCATTTCAACTTTAGAGTGTCAAAAAAATTCTTTACAAGAAGTTATTGTAGAATATTGTGATTATATCACAAAGTTCAAGATACTGTAAAATCGAAACCTTTCTTCATATTAGGTATTGCAATACAAAACTATTGAAAATATTAAACCGTAAAATAAGCACTTTAGAGATAGTTGGTGCCAGTTTAGATGCATCGACTATAGTATAAATTTTAGAAGAGTCAGGCTCATTATTACAACTGAAACTTTATTCAATGGATTAAGAAATCAAGAATCGTTATTACTGAAAACACTTAAGTCATTTTGCCTAAACATTAAATAACTCATATTCGGAAATTGAGTTTTCCACACAATTTATAGAGCTTATCAGTAATTTACAAAATTTTCAATTCCTCATATTATAGTTATTATGGTGCATTTATAGTGTGTCATACAATATTACCATTAGCATTGTAATATCTTGATTAGGGGATACTTTGTTCTCAATCATTGCAGTCGAATTATGATAAGATTAGAAAGGAAGTAAATATATTACATTGATACTGTAGTGTAATAACCCGATTTGAGTTTAAAAATATATATTTTATATTGTATGGAATTATCTATAAAAAAGCATGAATTCAGTTCACATTATAAATTAAAATACAATAAACTTAAGGTTTTATTTACATACATACCGTATCCTGAACAGTTTTTTAACACCTTTGCGCACACATCTCTAATCTCTTTCTGATGTTTAACTGTGCAAAAACTACTCAGTTTTACCATGCAAAACTATAAAAAAAAATGATTTAACCGTCCTTTTAAAATTCAGTCTGTGCTTGCCGCCACGATATTATATAAAACAGACTAATAAGTCAAACGTGTAATTTTAATTTTTAAAAGCGGTCTTCAAAAACAGTGAGGGTTAGGGGTTAAGGTTAGAGGTTAGTTTTAGAATAGAGTTATATTAAACAAGTATAAGTGGGTTTTTAGAGGGTTAAATAAAAAAACCTCAAATTATGTTTGGGACACACTTCATACATACATTACCTGTTTACTATTTTCAAACGTATGGTTATTTGTTCGAAAAACATTGGCACGCACTTCATTTATGGCTGGAAGCCAGCTACCTAAATAGCTGGCGACGATTTTATTAGATTTTATTAAATATTGCGCGTATGAGCGGCGGTACAATGAGTGTAGAGGTGTCTGTGTATATACATTTTATAGGCACTAATAAAGTTGCGAACTTTTCTCAAGGTAGTTACTACCCACGGCACTACGGCTATGACGTAGGTGACGTACTACCTTCAGCATCACATTGATGTATGGTAGTGACGTGACGTTTGACGTTTGCCGCAGTGCCATAGCAGGTGCCGTATGCCTATACTTGTTGGCAAAACTAAAAATCTTCAAAATCCCACCCAAACCCAAATCCCAATTGGATAAACCCAAATCCCAAACTGGAAAAATCCCAATCCCAATTCCCAAATCCCAAACCCATCCCAAATCCCAAACCTATCACAAATCCCAAACCTGTCCCAAATCCCAATCCCAAATCCCAATCCCAAATTCCAAATCCCAATCCCAATCCCAAATCCAAATCCCAAATCCCAATCCCAAATCCCAAATCCCAAATTTAAAATTTAAAATTTAAAATTTAAAATCTAATTATGGTCCGGAGCGAAAAGGTTCATACCTCAAAAATGAATTTAATTTTTGTACTTAAATAGCTTAATAAATTATAATTAAATGTTTCTAATTTTTTTATATAAAATAAAGTAGGTTATAATTTATCTTTTTGTATAATTTTTATTATAATAATATAGTTTTATTTTAACAATTCATTATATATAACTTTTTGAATTGAGTAAAAAAAACAAAAAGTTTTTTTAGAAAAAAATCTATTTTAACTATTTTCGCAAACAGTATGCAGTTTTATAAGTTTGTATTACGCAAGTGCATTAGTGTGCATATAATAAACATACAGTTAAAATTTGGGCAAAATTGGATCACTAGTTGTTAAAAAATTGGCTATTAAAGTCAAGTAATTATATATATATATATTTTTTTTTTGATATTAATGGTGAGACCTTGCTCTTATCTTTATTAAATTTAATAGAAACTTTTTACAATTGGAAAAAACTTCATGTTTTAAATCTAATGCTAAGAAAAAGAACTCAGACATATAGCTAGATAAACAAAAGTAGACCTAGTACTTATCTGCGGCCTAAACCAACTAGAGTGGCCAAGGCTCACCTAGATTTGGGGATTAGTTAATATACTTGAAGGGTAATTATATTTTTTTACTATATAAAATATATAATAATTACTATTAAATTTATATAGTAAATTGATTTTTTAAGAAAGTTAGCATAAATAAAACTTTTTATTTTATCAAAAAAGTTATTAAAAATTTTATATTTTTAATAATCTGAATACTAGTCACTTTTAATAAATTAAAAATATTAAAAATTATTTTGTAAAAAAAAAGTTTACTAATAACTATTTGAGGTACGAACCTTTTTGCACCAGACCATACAATCTATATTATTAAATATATATTTATTTTATATAAACAAAATTTTTAATTATTAAATACATATTTATTTTGAGTAGCATAGGCTATAACCTATAGCCTATATCATCAAAATAAATATATATTTAATATTAAAAATTTTGTTTATATAAAATAATACTGTATATATTTAATAATATAGTTTGTAATTAGAATTTAAATTGGAATTTTAAAGTTTAAATTTGGGATTTGGGATTTGGGATTGGGATTTGGGATTGGGATTTGGGATAGGTTTGGGATTTGGGATAGGTTTGGGATTTGGGATTTGGGATTGGGATTTGTCCAGTTTTGCCACATGGGATTTTTAAATATAGGTGGACAAACCTATTTGTCCGGGTTTGTCCATAGCCCAATACCAAATCCCATAGGTTTTGCCAACAAGTATACGTATGCCACAATGCAATGCCGTAGTAGGTGACGTATGCCATATGCCGTAGAAGTAATTATGGCAAACATTTCTTAAAGTAGTAAACTACTTACCTGATATGCAGTCGTGACCGTGAACATACTAATACGTTACGTAAATTTAATAATAAAAAAAAAACGAAAAAAAATTTTAAAATAGTTGACACTAATTCTGCATAGTTGTAAATTTTGTCAGGTATTTTATATCGTTGTCATATATGCGATATATCGCTATTTTATCGCTATAAATATGATCATTCTGAGGTTTTTTTTTAGAACATTATCATCGTTGAAACCACCGTTTTGTGGTTACTGAAGCTGTCGCTTTTAGAATCATCGTAGAAAGCGTCGCAATTTGGAGACAACGAAGCTGTTGTTGCCCTGGTATGAATTTCTTTTTTTACACTATTAGATTTTGGTACTAGTCTAATTAGTCACGTCACATATTAATTAGCATTTTAAGCAGTGCACTTGAAGTTGCAACTTCAAGCACGAAGCTAAAATGTGACTATTTTTATCGACCAAATGCACTCGTCCTTTTCAATTCCATTGTACATTTTATCAGCTGAAACATATTTGCTGATTTGATAATAATTGGGACTCTAATTCCAACATTATATATTTGTTAATACGGTACTTTCCGATTCCAATTCTATATCGATACAATGCCAACATTAAATGTTCCTATTAGCAGAACTCATATTGGCTGATTTGATAATATTTGGAGGTCTTGTGTTCGTTCTTTTAACCTAATTCCATTCTATGTTTCATCAGCAGGGTCTATGTTGGCTGATTTTTGATAATAAATGAAGGCCATATGCTCATCTTTTTCGACCATATTGATAACAATATGTTTCATCAGCAGAACCCATATTGGCTGATTTTTGATAATATCTGAAGACTTTTGTTCATCCTTTTTCAACTCCAATCCCAATAGCTAACATTATATTTTTATTAGCAGCCTGTCATATAAAACAACAGCTTTTATTACTTATCGAATAGTATCTAACCTGATCAGTTTATTCAATTTCTGGCTGATTGTTCGATCTATTGGAAGAAGCATCCTTAGGAACTATTATATTGTTGGGCCAAAGTTAGTATCGGATAGGTTTGATTAGAATTAGTATCGGACAGGGTTAAAGGTAGGTTGGGTTTAGAGATGTACCATCACGCATTTATCAGTATGAGGTGTTAATCAGCACATATTCTAACTTAAATAATTAATCATGTAACAATCAACATTTCGTACTGATAGGTGCGTGATGACACATCTCTAGTTGGGTTAGGGTTAGATAAATTGGTATTTATTATAAATTTTTTTTTTTGATATTTATAAATAAAATATAAAGTTTACTATATCTAATATCGTATAATAAATAAATTGTCACGTGGAAGGGTGGCGATGTATCATAAAACCCTTATTTATTACATACATATAAAAAATTGCAATTAATTAATTGTGGTTGCGCCAGCAATTAATTGGATTCAAAAAATTGCAGGTAGGTATCATACCTGATATGGCACTTATACAGCTTATAGCAAATATGTCGTATTGCTGTTATTTTTTGATAAGGTAGTTACTTTCATATTTTAAATGTCTGCATCTCTATTTACGGCACATAGCACATATTTTTTATGACATTCAGCAGCATACGGCATTATTTACAGCATACAGCATTTTTCACGGCATATGGCATTATTCACGGCATACGGCATTATTCACAGCATACGCATTATTTACAACATACGGCATCTTTATAGCATATGTCACTTATTACATCTACATCAAATGTGACGTATTGCTGTATTATTTTTATAAAGGTAGTTACTCTTGATTTGAGAAAAGTTCGCAACTATAGGCACTAAAACAATGAATTTTCCAAAGTTTAGCAATAGTTATTGTGCTGAGAGTCACTATAGCAGACCAGTTTTGAAATGGTTTGAGCGACAATTGTTGGCCGGTAGTTTCCCTCCTGCCAAAGCAGGCTGGCCATAAAATGTTAGAATCAAGTGGCTGTCATAGCGGAGTTTCGATCTTTCCTGTTTGAGGCGGGTTGGGCGGGGCAAAAAATTGATTCTGAAATTTCTGAGAGTTGGTGTTTGCCACCCATTCGTATTTATGTGATGGCTTGGTGGCTTGTTGCACAAAAGGATCTGCATTGTAGCTGTAGCTGCGTTACCGAATGTACATGTGATTGGATGATTCATGCCTGTGATTGGTACAGTAAATCACGTGCTTTTGTTATTGGTAATCTGTGTAGCCCGAGTACTCTTCGATTGATTCTGATACGTTCTGCGTCTGCAGTCACGTGGGTGCCACCGTTCTTGGCCTCATTTTTCAATCAACTAGCACAAAAAACATTGGCACGCACTTTGTTTATGGCTGGAAGCCAGCTACCTAAATAGCTGGTGACGATTTTATTAGATTTTATTAAATATTGCGTGTATGAGCGGAAGTACAATGAGTGTAAAGGTATCTGTGTATATACATTTTATAGATGCTAAAACAGTGAATTTCCCGAAGTTTAGCAATAGTTATTGCACTAAGAGTCACTGTAGCAGACCAGTTTTGAAATGGTTTGAGTGAAATCAAGACAATTGTTGGCCAGTAGTTTCCCGCCTGCCAAAGCAGGACGGCCTTAAAATGTTAGAATCAAGTGGCTGTCCAATGATGATATGTTGATTCTGACATATTGTGAGTTTGTTAGGAAGACTGGTTTTGTTCCTGCGAGACAGGGTTGTAGACAAATAAGTGTTTAAATTGGCTGGGAAACTTACTACAGTACCGGTGCTTATGTATTCTTTATACTTATACTGATTTGCTATTGGTTTTCTTCTCTTTTTTTTTTTTTTTTTTTTTTTTTTTTTTGTTTTTTTTTTTTTTTTTTTTTTTTTTTTTTTTTTATATTTATGTGATACAATATTATACTATATTAAGTACAAGAGACTCAGACATTCTTGACTATCTGTGACCTAAACCTACCAGAGCTTTCCACACCCCATTTTCTGTATAACCTGGATTTTTGAACTACTCCCTATTTTGTCATTCCGCTATTTACTATATTCACCGCTTCTCTCATATTGCTAATCCTATACTTCCAAGTAGGTGCAGGAGCCTTGTCCAGATGATCGTAACCTCACGGTTACTTCCTAAACCTTGGTGTCCTGAAATACCCATGTGCTGGTGAGGGCCAAGCTAAGCTTTACCCACTACTCTCAGATCTATCGTATATTACTGCAGATATGCTATCTGGATTGGTTTGCAGATACTTCCCCTAAAGGTAGGTGAGCACCGGCTGTGTTGCGTAACTGGCCCGAGTGAGAACCACCCCTATTCTCAGCAAGCTAGCTCTCACTTCTCCTATGTAACACAGCTACTCCCAACTGGGTTTTGTAATACATTTCCGTACTACTTCCAACTTCTTGTATGTTCTACCGTTGATTAGGCCAGGGAGCTTTATTTCGTACATTGTACTTCTCACCAGGTGATTCATCATTTTGTTCGTATTCCCAATTCACAGATCTACCTCTATAGTAGTAGTTTTCCTTCCAATTTAGGTTTGGTACCGGTGCTAGAGGTGTTCTTTATTCAGTTTAGGCCAATTCTTTACCACAGATCCCTTTGTGTTCACCACTTTTCTCACCACTCGGTTTCATGTTATAGTCGTGTTACTATCCCAATCAAGATCTCCAAGACTGCTTTAGGGTTGTTGGTGCTACTTTGCCCGGCAAGGAATTACTTGTGCAAACTTTGTGTAACTGGACCGTCATCTATGGTGCCAATCCTCCACAATGGATCTCCTTCCGAAAATTTCTAAAACCAGATTCGTACCTCACATGGCCTTTCACAGGGTCTTGTATCCTAGAAACCACTTCTAGTAGGATTCGAACCAAAGACCTTGGCTGTGAGGGTTGAGCATCTAGACTACTAGACTATGGGGACCAACCCATTTTTTTTTTTTAAATAGTACCTCCGGTGTTTATCTGTTAATATGTAGGTTTGTTTGTGTACTTATTGTTTTGTTTTGTTTTTTTTTTTTTGGCTTGTCACTCATTAATTTGTCACCTTTTTTTTTTTTAATAGCGATATGGGTATTGTTCTCATTTTGTAACTGTCTTTTGCTTTGCCTCTTTTTTCTCTTCTCTGTTATTATTAATTTTTTTTGTTGTATATATATTTATATCTGTATGAATATATTTATTTATTTTATTTCATGCATATGTACAAATTGGGGGTTTTTTTCTTCTCTCTTTCTCTCTTTTTTTTTTTTTAGGCGGCACTGATTGGTCTGTTTATCGTTCCAAGTATGTTATTTAGATCAATCAGTGTACGCTAGACTTCTACATAGGCCGGGTAGAGCTGGGTAATAGTGATACTCTTACCTTACCCATTTGTATACAAACCCATTTTCTAAGCCCTATCCTTACCCTAGAGCTTAGTTTTCAATGCCCGTGTTTAGTCCATTAAGCTACAGGAGGACCCCGGACATTTCTGATGTATGTCATATTTTTTTTTAGCAAATTGATTCAAATTTGATCTAAGGTCCAAATTTAAATTTTGAAGTTAATTTTAAAAAAGGTTATAATTGAATATTTTGGCGAATTTCTAAAATTTTATACATATTATATTTTATTTTTAGCTTAAGTTATGCTATGATGATCGATCCAGATATAACAAGTTATTAATAGCTATATGGAGCAAAATTATAATCAATTATAATTGAAAATAAGTAAAAGTAGTTGTAGCATGTAATCAGGCTTTAGTATCAATAGCAACTTGCATATGTATTATGATCATTAATCGTGATTGTATGTTGATAAACAAATAATTATGTAATGCAATTGCGCAGAGTAATCATTAAGCAAATTAGTTAGTAATTCATATTGTAATCGAAATGTTCGATTATGTTTTATAAAATAGGTCTTTGTTAGAAGAAAATCAAGACTAAGAGGCTCTTTATTAGATAGTTGTTAGTCATGACAGTGGATCAACATCCTGCATTATCATGATCCCCTTTTACAAATGGATTCTTTCATCCTTTTTATAATTATAATTCTATGCTATCTTGAAACTGTATATAAAGTATTCAACACCTAACATAACGATCTTATGCATAACGATCATATGCGTGACAAATGATGCATAATGACGATATACATAACGATGAAGTAAACAGTTTTATAGAGTAGCGAAACACATAAATAAATAAACAAATAAAGACATATAAACAAATAATTAAATACTATAAGAAATAAAATGTATTGACTAGGGTAACCATTGTGACTGTTCGACAAAGGGTTCAATAGTATCACATGACCGCACACGTGACTGTATCGAAACCAAAGTTACCCACTATTTTACACTTCCCCCCTTCAAAATGCGAGGTCCTCCGAGCATAATCAACTAGTGATTAAGACATTCTATAATAAATCTCTATCTATATAAAAAAATAAAAAACTAAATGATAAAATAAAAAAGAAAAACTAATTCAACTCATGAGTTTTCTCTTGGTTTACCCATAACCAGAACTAATAGAGGTTTTGTACCTCGGATTACCTGTAACCAAAAACTAATAGGGGTTTTATACTTTGGATTACCCGTAACCAAAACTCTGAAAAAAAAAATAAAATAAAATAAACTAGTAGGGGTTTTGCATATCGGATTACCTGTAACCAAAGTTTTATACAAATAATAACTCTAATTAAAACAAAAAAAAATAACTTGTCTAAAAGAAAAAAAATATAAGGGGAGCGCCAGAAATCACCTGATTAGGGTTTCACTAAGTAGCTGACCCCCTACCCCTCACCTGATAATTTTTCTAAGCATTTGATTGGTTAAAATTTAATAATATATATATATATATTAAAAATTGGATAACATTTGATCTACTGGTTTGTTTTGGATGATTCAACTACCAAAATGTTCGTCTCAGTGAAATGATTCTAACAAGCCCAAAATTATCAAAATCCAATCACAGGATCCCAAGATCGTTCAACTTTTGTGTAATTTTAATAGTAATTTTAAAATTAATAAGTAAATTCAGACATTTTAGTCAAGTCTGAGTCTGGTCTGGGGTCTGATCCGAAGTCTGCAGACTGGTTTGAGTCCAAATATATTTATATGTATTTTTTGGTGCTGAACAAGTTTACTTAGTGCATTTTGTTAGAATAAATTAGTAAAATTTTATGAATTATAAGTTTTTATAGAATTTTATTAATAAAATTCTTTAAAATCTTATAATTCGCAAATTTTTATTAATTAATTCTAACAAAATGCACCAAGTAAACTTGTTCAGCACCTAAAAATGTATTAAAACAGCTGGTTTGTTTTTATTTTACTTGAAATTTGGAGAAAAGATGCATAATTTTGGATTTTTGATCAAAAAAGTCAAATTTAAGCATCTTTTCTCCAAATTTCAAGTAAAATAAAAACAACCCTGCCGATTTAATGTATTTTTAGGTGCTGAACAAGTTTACTTAGTGCATTTTGTTAGAATTAATTAGTAAAAATTTATGAATCATAAGATTTTATAGAATTTTATTAATAAAATTCTATAAAATCTTATGATTCACAAAATTTTACTAATTAATTCTAACAAAATGCACTAAGTAAACTTGTTCAGCACCTAAAAATATATTAAATCGGCAGGGTTGTTTTTATTTTACTTGAAATTTGGAGAAAAGATGCTTAAATTTGACTTTTTTGATCAAAAATCCAAAATTATGCATCTTTTCTCCAAATTTCAAGTAAAATAAAAACAACCCTGCCGATTTAATGTATTTTTAGGTGCTGAACAAGTTTACTTAGTGCATTTTGTTAGAATTAATTAATAAAAATTTGTGAATTATAAGATTTTATAGAATTTTATTAATAAAATTCTATAAAATCTTATGATTCACAAAATTTTACTAATTAATTCTAACTTAATGCACTAAGTAAACTTGTTCAGCACCTAAAAATACATTAAATCGGCAGGGTTGTTTTTATTTTACTTGAAATTTGGAGAAAAGATGCTTAAATTTGACTTTTTTGATCAAAAATCCAAAATTATGCATCTTTTCTCCAAATTTCAAGTAAAATAAAAACAACCCTGCCGATTTAATGTATTTTTAGGTGCTGAACAAGTTTACTTAGTGCATTTTGTTAGAATTAATTAATAAAAATTTGTGAATTATAAGATTTTATAGAATTTTATTAATAAAATTCTATAAAATCTTATGATTCACAAAATTTTACTAATTATTTCTAACTTAATGCACTAAGTAAACTTGTTCAGCACCTAAAAATACATTAAATCGGCAGGGTTGTTTTTATTTTACTTGAAATTTGGAGAAAAGATGCTTAAATTTGACTTTTTTGATCAAAAATCCAAAATTATGCATCTTTTCTCCAAATTTCAAGTAAAATAAAAACAACCCTGCCGATTTAATGTATTTTTAGGTGCTGAACAAGTTTACTTAGTGCATTTTGTTAGAATTAATTAATAAAAATTTGTGAATTATAAGATTTTATAGAATTTTATTAATAAAATTCTATAAAATCTTATGATTCACAAAATTTTACTAATTAATTCTAACTTAATGCACTAAGTAAACTTGTTCAGCACCTAAAAATACATTAAATCGGCAGGGTTGTTTTTATTTTACTTGAAATTTGGAGAAAAGATGCTTAAATTTGACTTTTTTGATCAAAAATCCAAAATTATGCATCTTTTCTCCAAATTTCAAGTAAAATAAAAACAACCCTGCCGATTTAATGTATTTTTAGGTGCTGAACAAGTTTACTTAGTGCATTTTGTTAGAATTAATTAATAAAAATTTGTGAATTATAAGATTTTATAGAATTTTATTAATAAAATTCTATAAAATCTTATGATTCACAAAATTTTACTAATTAATTCTAACTTAATGCACTAAGTAAACTTGTTCAGCACCTAAAAATACATTAAATCGGCAGGGTTGTTTTTATTTTACTTGAAATTTGGAGATAAGATGCTTAAATTTGACTTTTTTGATCAAAAATCCAAAATTATGCATCTTTTCTCCAAATTTCAAGTAAAATAAAAACAACCCTGCCGATTTAATGTATTTTTAGGTGCTGAACAAGTTTACTTAGTGCATTTTGTTAGAATTAATTAATAAAAATTTGTGAATTATAAGATTTTATAGAATTTTATTAATAAAATTCTATAAAATCTTATGATTCACAAATTTTTACTAATTAATTCTAACAAAATGCACTAAGTAAACTTGTTCAGCACCTAAAAATACATTAAATCGGCAGGGTTGTTTTTATTTTACTTGAAATTTGGAGAAAAGATGCTTAAATTTGACTTTTTTGATCAAAAATCCAAAATTATGCATCTTTTCTCCAAATTTCAAGTAAAATAAAAACAACCCTGCCGATTTAATGTATTTTTAGGTGCTGAACAAGTTTACTTAGTGCATTTTGTTAGAATTAATTAATAAAAATTTGTGAATTATAAGATTTTATAGAATTTTATTAATAAAATTCTATAAAATCTTATGATTCACAAAATTTTACTAATTAATTCTAACTTAATGCACTAAGTAAACTTGTTCAGCACCTAAAAATACATTAAATCGGCAGGGTTGTTTTTATTTTACTTGAAATTTGGAGAAAAGATGCTTAAATTTGACTTTTTTGATCAAAAATCCAAAATTATGCATCTTTTCTCCAAATTTCAAGTAAAATAAAAACAACCCTGCCGATTTAATGTATTTTTAGGTGCTGAACAAGTTTACTTAGTGCATTTTGTTAGAATTAATTAATAAAAATTTGTGAATTATAAGATTTTATAGAATTTTATTAATAAAATTCTATAAAATCTTATGATTCATAAAATTTTACTAATTAATTCTAACAAAATGCACTAAGTAAACTTGTTCAGCACCTAAAAATACATTAAATCGGCAGGGTTGTTTTTATTTTACTTGAAATTTGGAGAAAAGATGCTTAAATTTGACTTTTTTGATCAAAAATCCAAAATTATGCATCTTTTCTCCAAATTTCAAGTAAAATAAAAACAAACCAGCCGTTTTAATACATTTTTAGGTGCTGAACAAGTTTACTTAGTGCATTTTGTTAGAATTAATTAATAAAAATTTGCGAATTATAAGATTTTATAGAATTTTATTAATAAAATTCTATAAAATCTTATGATTCATAAAATTTTACTAATTTATTCTAACAAAATGCACTATGTAAACTTGTTTAGTGCCAAAAAATACATATAACTATATTCAAATTCAGACCATTCTGCAGATTTCGGACCAGACCTGGACCGGACTCATAGTTGAGTCTGGTCAGAAGTTTGAAATTAGTAAAATTTAGAGTCTGAGTCTGGTCTGATCCTGGACTAGACCCAGACTGAACCTAGGAGCACTAGTCTCAATAAGACGAATTGAATGGTACCAAAATAATCTGATTCTGATCGATATGGCATGTGGTATTCATCATAGAACTTAGGTGCACCGAATTAAACATATCTAATTATTAATTGTTTATAGAATACAAATCTTTGTTGATCTTAGGACTCTGTGATTAGAATTTAGTGATTTTAGGCTTGTTAGAATCGTCTCACTGAGACGAACATTTTGGTAGTTAAATCATCAAAAATGGACTAGTGGATCAAAAGTTATTCAATATTAAAAATTATATATATATAATAATATATATAAATATATATTTATATATCAGATATATTATATATATTATATTATATATAGGACCTGATAATTGCTCTACCCCCCACCTACCTAAAAAATCAGGTGATAAATGGCGCTCTCCTAACCTTGCATTTGGAACTTGGAGTATCATCGATAGGTATTTAAGTTTTGTTTTTTTGTATTATTAAATTTCGAACTATTTGTCTATTTATCTTTAGAACTTATTTGAACTTCAGGAGATTCGGTACGCACGGTTTTTTTTTTGTTTTTGTGATGGCACTCCCGTGACCACCACATTTATAAGTCGATCGATAATCCATTTTTAATCTAATCTTCTCTTTTTTTTCGGTACTTCAGTCTGGGGTAGTGATGCTACTGAAATTGATTTTTGAAAAAGGCCTATTTTGTCTTCATTAGAGAAAATTAAAATTTTTTATAAGAAAGAGCAAATAAAATTTATATAGATAAGTTTCTTATAATTTCGTCTATTCAAAAAAAGTATCAAATAATTTCATCTTTTAAGTAAAATAGATCAAAAACAATTTCGTCTTCAAATTTTAATTTCGGGTTTTAGAACCCAAAATGCTTTCGTTCTCATGTATAGTCTGGGGGTTTTCTTCTATAGACAATTTCAAATCCGCTAAAGGTTCTTCTAGTCTAGTACCGTCAGTTGGATCCTTTCAATTACTTCAGGCTAAGATTTTAGAGCTTGTCCGGCTTCGAATTCTTTCATCTTTCGAGTTAGGTATGTCTTCTTTTTCTTCTTGTTCGTACATTATTATTTTTTTTTTTGTTTTATTTTTTTTTATTTTTTTTTAAATATATATAATATATTTATATTAGTCTACATTCTTCAGAAGCACTATGTCAGCTTTCCAAAGTTAAGTCATGTTTGCCGTTTTTTTTTCTTTTTTTTTTTGTCTATAACAATTTTTTTTTTTATTAACGAGTTCTTCTTTTGCTCTCTTTTCCGGTTCTTATTTGGGCTCCCGAACTTTAGGTAGGACCTTACAAAATTTAGTTGGTGCTTCTTTCATTTTGTTTTTGTATAGAACAATACATGAAATGTTTACTGCACTTGACCATATTGACTAAAATTTTTTTTTTTTACTTTACCGAAATTTGAACTTAGGATATTGGTATCTTTGGAATATAAGATTTTCCTGTCCTTGTTTTAGGTTTAACCCTCCTTTCGAGTGGGAAAAGGCTTCTGAAAAGATAAGTATAAAGTCACTTTTTTGTTTTTTTTTTTTTTGTTTTTTTTTTTGTTATGTTTTTATTAATTTACTTTTCTTTCTTCTAGAGCAATATGTTAAAGAATGTTAATGTAACAAGAATAACCTGGGTTTCGTTGGACCTTTATGAAACCAGGAGGATCGAATCAGGATGTAGAGCGTAAAAGTTTCCTTGAAGACNTTTTTTTTTTTTTTGTTTTTTTTTTTGTTATGTTTTTATTAATTTACTTTTCTTTCTTCTAGAGCAATATGTTAAAGAATGTTAATGTAACAAGAATAACCTGGGTTTCGTTGGACCTTTATGAAACCAGGAGGATCGAATCAGGATGTAGAGCGTAAAAGTTTCCTTGAAGACATAAAAACAGCATGTGAGGGGCGTAAAACGTTGAATTTCCGAAGTTAAACACAACTTTTTCTTCGTTGTTTTTTTTTTTTTTAAGCTTGGATATTAATCATTTTAATTTTAGGAACTTTGTTGGGCAAAACAGTTTTTTTTTTAACAACTACGGGAACTTGAATATGTCAGGGCATAAATCGGGTCATAGTTCAATGTAAAGAAACTATGGATCGAGTATTCGATTTTGTAGGACGTAGCCATCTTAGAATTAAATTTCTTAAAGTAGGCGACCTGGTGGTCCTGTCGTCATCGGCAAATGTAACCGAAATGTTCGATTATGTTTTATAAAATAGGTCTTTGTTAGAAGAAAATCAAGACTAAAAGGCTCTTTATTAGATAGTTGTTAGTCATGACAGTGGATCAACATCTTTCATTATCATGATCCCTTATACAAATGGATTCTTTTATCCTTTTTATAATTATAATTCTATGCTATCTTGAACCTGTTTATAAAGTATTCGACACCTAACATAACGATCTTATGCATAACGATCATATGCATGACGAATAATGCATAACGACGAAATAAACAGTTTTACGGAGTAGCGAAACAAATAAATAAATAAACAAATAAAAACGTATAAACAAATAATTAAATGCTATAAGAAATAAATGTATCGACTAGGATAACTATTGTGACTGTTCGACGAAGGGTTCGATGGTATCACACATGACTGCACACATGACTGTATCAAAACCAAAGTTACCCACTATTTTATAATATAATAATTGTAGTAATTATTATGTGGAGTTTTCTAGGCTTCACACCCCTGCATTGTGCTTGTATATCGCATCCAAACGATCTACCAATTAAATTTAAAGATCAGGTGTAACATGCAAATTTTTTTTGTATAATGATATTTTAAAACATTCGTAATATCAAAAAATTTCGTCTACATTACCACTTTTCGAGCTCTAACAAAAAAAATTCCTTGCAAAATTATGTTATAAGCTATTGCTCTCTCTATTCTCTAATCTTAACCCAACCCTAACCCTAACCTTATATTAATTTATATAAAATTATTTGTTGCAGATTTACAAACTATGTTTACCTATATACTGCGATAAATTAGCACATCGCAAAGTGCGTTGTATAGGATTATCCTTATTATGTAGTTAGTATCTTCTCTGAAATTTTCAAGAAATATAAAATTAAATACAGTGGCCTACTATATTATTGTGAACACTTTTCAAAAATTTATACAGAGCTAAATATATAAGGTATCAAGCTAAAAATTAAATTATATATTCTTTAAATCTATACCTTTTAAATAAAAAAAAGTTTAAAAAATTTTATGCTACAGTTTTTAAAATAATTAAGTTTAAGTAAATTTTTAAATTTTTGCATTTGACCAGTTTTCTAAATTTTAATATAGTTTTTATAATAAACAGAATTACTAAATATAGTAATAGATAAACTTAAATTTTTTATTAATAAACTAGCAATTTTTTTTAAATAAATTTATTTAGTATAAAAAAATGCACATATCTTTAAAATTTTATAATTTTTCAAAAAAATTTTAGTTAATTACTATATATAGTAATAAAATTACTATATTTGGTAATTGATATAATTTTGAATTGAAATTGTATTTTTATATTTAGAAATAATAACTACCTTAAATTTTTATAAAATTTAAAAAATTTTGGGATTATATGTAATTTGTTATGCTGAATAATTTTTGCTTATTTTTGAAGTTCAATTAGCTTAATAAAAAATTAATTTTTACTATGCAGTTATTTTTTTAATTAATTTTGTACAACAATAAAAACCGGTCAAACTTAAAAATCTAAAATTTTATTTAAATTTAATTATTTTAAAAACTGTAGCATAAAATTTTTTAAATTTTTTTTTATTTAAAAGATATTTATTTAAAGAATTTATAATTTAATTTTTAGCTTAATATCTTATATATTTAGCTCTGTATAAATTTTTGAAAAGTGTCCACAATAATATGGTAGGCTACTGTATACTAGTATAATGTATTTTAATATGCTGAATAAGTTTTTTAGAGCACAAAGTTAGAATCAATTTGTAAAATTTTGAAATCATAAAATTTTTAAAATTTTTTTATTTGAATTCTATAGATTTTTAAAAAAAATTTCATCAAATTTGGTCAAGAACTCATGGAGATATCTTTAATGAAAGTTCTTGTAAACAATTTCAATGCAGTTTCTTTGTAATATGTTTTTTTGCTTTTTTAAAATAACCCACTATTCGGCAATGATTTACAAAAAAATTTTACTATGCTACCTAAAAAAAAATTTATAACAAGACTTGTAGCGTATAACCTTGACTAATAGAATCTCAAATTTCATGAAAAATATTAAAAACTCATGAAGATATTAAGATATTAACGTTTTTGTAAATTTGGACACATACGTTTTTGCAAGTTTTTCCCTAAACTTCAAATGATTTCAGAAGCACTTTCTCAAAATGAAACGACT
>QKWP01002534.1:12581-61451 GCA_003550325.1 Gigaspora rosea | reverse complement strand
TTTTTTGAAATTTTTGATTTTCATTTAATTTGAAATCCATATACCAATCAGAGAAAATCATTAGTGTCATGCGGGGAGAAATTTTGCAGATCATTAAGAAAAATCTAGCAAACCGTCTTTTTTGATGAGTATGTAACGTTAAAAAAAACGCGGGTTTTTTATAAATTATAATACAAGAATATTGATACAATATTAAAAAATCCCTTTTATAGAACACACGTAATACTTTATTAATACTTTCACCATTTTATTGAGCTCCAAAGCCGGATTCCTAATGAAAAACTGCATACAAGATTGCAATTTCAGAACATTAAACTCTAAAATTTCTTCATTTTAACTAGTTCGCTTTTTTTGTTGCGGCTTCTTGTCTATGTTCCTATGTATAATGACCGATCCAATTTTGAATTGTAGTGACTTTCGTACCTCTTCCATCTTAATTTCACCATCTTTTGCACGTTGAACAAGTTCATTGTGCATATCCTCTGCCGTGTATCTATCACTTTTATTTATATTACCTGCTAAAAAATATCCTTCTAATAATAGCCTAATTTCTGGTGATATTCTTTTTCCTACGCCTTTTTTCCCAAACTTTTGATTTATTTTAAGAGCCCAACCTAAATTCAAAGGAAACTCGTTTGCTTCAAAGGTATGATCATTTTCTTCAAACATTGTATGATTTATTTCATTATGAACTATAAATAACCATAATCAAATTATTATCAATTGATTAGCATTCAATAGTTATACCAACAATATGTACCGATTCTTGCATTCTTTACATCTTCCGCTAAGTGACTTTCTAATAGAGTTATCAATTGTTCTTTAGTCTCTTTATAGTCAAATCTAATTTTTCAGTTTTCTAGTTCTTTTACCAGATTTTCTCTCGTAAGATGGCTTGGAATAAGACCTTGATGATATAAAGCTGGTTATTATAGAATAAATAGATTGAACAGTAATACATACGGGATAGATTCGGTATTAGCATCTCCCATTCTGATGATTGCACGGTATGTGCTGATACTTGTAGTGCAGGCCTATTAATATCTTTTTTACGAAGTTTATCTAATTCTGCTATGGTAAAAATTTTCCATTCACCCATACCAAGAACATCCCGTGCTTTAATACATCCAACGAATTCACCTGTTGTCGGCCATTGCCATTCAAACCAATTGGAGTTTCCTGGTAGTGTATTATTGCCATTACCTGTATTTAATCTGAAGTTAATATAAACTTCCTGTTAATGATTTACAAAATTAGTAATTACCTCTATCCCGATTAGGATTCAAATTCGCAACGGAAGTCCCCTTAATTCCTTTAATTGCATCTTCAATATCATGCCCTGCTGTTACATCAAAGCCCAAATGAACATATCGATTGATTGCATGTGATATCTAATCAATCCTAATAATACATGAATTATAGATGCAGTAGAAACTATTACGCTTATGCCATAACCAGTTAAAGCTTTTGTTATAACTAGTTATAGCATAAGCTGCAATAGTTTCTACTGCAATTCTAGTACGGTCAACTTATTCTATAACGAATTGACGGCTCTGAAAGAAAAAAAAACTTCATATCATACTTGTGCATGGTGCGAATTGATAGTTGTTTTCGCCTCACCTGCTTCCAAAAAAACCCATTTTTTTACATTAATTCTGTACCATTCTGACCAATATTCCATTATCATTATTAGATCAGCATTATGATAATGTCCTCCGCTATCCAACATTATTATTACTGATTCGGGTTTTGAAACTAATACCTCAATTGCTGCATGGAGTGAAGACGCTGTAAACCATAAATCCTGACGTGTATCTGCAGACCAGTGGTCGAATGCCTGGATACGTAATTTTGTCAAGTTGGACCGTGTAGTGTATACAAGAATTGAGTGGAGAGACCAACCTTTTTTTTCAAACCAATCTTGTTTAGTTTTTCATGCTGTTTTAAGTAATATCTTCCACCAAAATCAAAGCGGTTTTTTCATTTAGACTTAACAAATTTGCATAAATTGTGTGTTTAAATACACTTTCCTGGTTTGATGAGCTAAATAATAAAGCAAGTGATCGTACAAGTCGTCTAATTCCTCATAAATCGAGTTGCTAATATTATTACGTAACATATTAAAAAATTGAAAAAATTGTGACAATCATTACAAGTTCTAGTATGATGTTCATGGCATTGTCCAAATGCGTATAAAAGACAATGATAATGCAAGTGTTATGGAAAGTTGTTCCTTGCGAAGTGATACAAAAATGCTGCTCATAATCCCGTTTAAGAAAGCGCTTCAAGTTATCACATTTGGTTAATAACTGTTTCTAAAATAAGGTACATATTAGCTTTATCTACCATATAATTTTTTTTATTTTGCAAAATACTTATCTACCTGAATTGCATGTTCTGCTACGTATTTTTGAATTAGTAAAGTAAGATCTGAAAAAATTTCATAACCATATTGTGAACACGTATGGCATAATCCACCCAAATCTTCCTGATATATATATTTATTTCCTTCCAACCTAGTATAAAAACTAGTATGATGCATTCCATCTGGATACTTTTCGTGAAATTTATTCCACAGCATATTTTTTGAATTTTTTAGGTAATATACTGGTTCATTTGTAACAGAATCAGTTTTATATGAGCTTATTATAACGTTGACTTTGTCCATCAGAAAAGACCGTAGTTGTAAATTTTTTTTTTTCTTCTGCCATTTTTTCATGCCTAACTACAGGTTTTTTAGTGACTAATCCTCCAGGACCGTAAATGCGAGCGTGCTTTCGTGCAGCACAAATTAAATCATTCGAGACCTAAGAAATTATAGAATTAACAAGGAAAGTAAGTTTTGACAAAATTATAAATTCAAACATTGTTACTTACATCTAAGTTTTTTTAATATTCTCATAGCTAAAATCGTTGGCGATTATTGATAACACCCGTCGACGCCTATTTATACCATATTTATTGATATCCAAGAAATTTTTAAAAGAATTCCAAAAAATATTTGTAGAGAATGAAGAAGTTGGCGTAATAAATCCAAGGTTATATAAGATAGACAAAGAATTTTTATCACTGTCCGGAGTGGTAGATCGGGACCAGAACTCGAACTATATAAATTCAGCTAAGTTTATATCTCTGATTTAAAATTGTAAATGTAATGTCGTAACTTGTCATAATTATAATGAGTTATGGCAAAAAATGCCGTAACTCATTATAATTATGACAAGTTGTGGCATTGCATTTATACCTCTAATCTGATATAACTGAAGCATTTTTGAAACAATACTTACTTTTGACTGATCCTTTTCATAGGGGGTAACATCGGAACAGCCAACATTTTTCAATATTGCCTTCCAGGCCCGAAATTCCTGAACACCAATTTCATATTCAGTTGGGTAAATTTGCTGCAGGGCCAACCTTAGTTCAATAATATTATTAGGCTGTTCTAGCCAATTGCAAAAAAAAAATGATACCAATCTAGGCTTGCTAATACATGCATTTGAGATTGTAATTATAGATGTTATTCATTATTTCATTATTATGCTATTCATCCAAAGTACAACTTGGAATTTGTGCTGTTTGTACAAGGTCTTTTGTGTGTTGGTTGGTTAATCCGAAAAGTTGATCTCCATTATATTGACGTAGTATTCCGATTTGTATCCAGACTAAATCTGGACTTTGGTCAATAAAGTTTATATATACGTTAGATCCATAAAAAATCGTTACTTTGCAATGATTTTTTTCTATTTCTTGAAAAAATAAAGCCCGACATTTATTATACTGATATATAAAAGCTGACTTAAATCCGGGACCTGCTAAATTAGTTGAAATTTCACTAGAGCTCTCAATATTTATTATCCAAATTTGAAGATTCCCAAGTTGAATATATGGGTGAAATAGTAAATCTGATAATAATTCATCCATAATGATTGCTTTATCAAATCCCAAAACTTCTGGGCCTAAAAATTTCGTTTTAGTATTAAAAACACGTTGATATACTGTAGAAATGGCTACCGTTGCTGATTCACATATTTCACTTTGAATCTCGCCATATTTACAAATATACCCAGGGCATGAGCCAAAAGCAGTGTTAAGTCGAACTACCTCTGTAATAAATTCTTGTTCGTTTAATATAACTAAGGTTTTAAAATACAAGTGAATTGGGTAAAGCGGGATTATTGTATTTGCTTTATCAATGGGACAAGAAAGCCACTAATTATGGCAAAAGGGACTGAAATGCAAACTTTCCTTCCAAATACTATGAGAAAGTAATATAACTGCGTACTCTTTGTGTTTAAACAATTGAACTAGTGGACATTAATAGATTCTAAATACGCTTAAAAACTCATATGTTAATTATCCCCACAATTTGATATTAAAATTCACTGATCGGCATATGGATCACGAATTAAATTTTATTATTTTTAATTTTAAAATATTTCGCAAATATTTAGTTTATTTTACTTACTAAATTTTTTATAAGTCTATTTTTCACAATGTCTTCTCTCATTGTGAATTTTTCATAATGTTGGCTTAGCATTACTTGACATACTGTAATGGCATATGCTACTTTTATGTTCAATGGTATTGTAGTAGACCATATTTTTCCAAGGATTCTTGCCATATATGTGTCAGCTGGGTCGTCCGTTGGGTCAAAGGATATTGGAGTGAAAAGCTTTTTATAGCAAGACTTTGTTTTTTCAGAAGCTTTCCACTCCATAATTTTTGATGAAGCCACATTTGTATTTATTGAATCCAAATTGTTTTCACAAAATACTGAGAATAATGCTTGTTTAATTTGCGTGATCAAAGCGCTTCGTAATGATCGATGCTGCTTTAATAGCTAAAAATTTAATATAATTATTATAAAGTTAAATAATTTCGAAATATTTTGAATATATCTAAATATTTAGAAATGTTTATATTATGCAAAAATTAAAATTATATTTCTAAATATTTCAATATATTCGAAAACGATTATTTTTAATATATTTCTAAATAATTTGAAATGTTTCGAAATAATTCAAAACTTTTAAAAATATTTAGAAATTTAACTTAACAAAAAATTAAAAAACTTACAGGTCCGGCAATGTTCTGCTTATAATAAGTGGCTTATCTTTTGTCTGAAAGGCTTTCAAAATATTCTCTCTGATGCTCTGACAGATATTCTTCTGCAGCTTTCTTATATTCTTCTTCAGAAGTGTATATTGCAGTTTCAATTAATATTTTCGCCGTAGCTTTAACCGTTTGCTATTTCAAAAAGATAAAAGTTAAGTATTCTTAAATATTTTAAAATAATTAAAAAAAATAATTAAAAATTTACCTGAATAAAATTGTTTTCATAAGCTAGGTTAAAGCTTTCTGACATTCTTTCTTCAACTTCCACCAATCTTCGATCCATCTGATTAATTTTTTCAGATAGATCGTCAAGTTTATTTGAAATTTTATTTAAAGTTCTTGAAATATCTAAAAAATTAAAAAAAAGTTAATCATAATTTTATGATTAAGTAAAAAAAAAAATTAAATGCATAGAATATTTAATACTTTCAGAATGTCTTGAAGTAATTTGAATAGCTGGTGACGATGGTCCACCTTCAGAGGTAACACCTTCAGAGGTAACAAAACGCTCAGTTGATGCCTCTGGATCTTTTCCTTTATCTCCTACAAGCATTTGTGAGAAAACACTTGGATTTCTTGCAAGTTTTTTGGCAATTTTCAGCATTTTTCGAAATTAAGAAATAAGTGAAAGTAGTGTATAAAATAATAAATATAATAGAAAATAATATAATAAAAAATAAAATAAAAAAACAAAATACAAATTAGAAATAAAATAAATGATAAAAATAAAAAAATATAACTATATTAAAGAAAAAATTAATGTGAATAAAGTGAATAATTGTAAATAGTTTTTAGATAATAGGAATTGAGAAAATTCTATGTGATGATGAGAAAGATAGAGCGAGCGAGAGAGATAGAGAGAAAGAGAGAAATAAAGAAAGAGAGAGATATAAAGAGAGAGGTAGAGAGAGGTTCAGGTTAGTTTAAATTTTTTAAAAAATAGGAATTTTAATTCGAAAATATGCGAAATGTTTGAAAAGTTTTAAAGGTAAAAATAAATGCATGAAATAAGTGAAGTATGGATAATATTTATGAAATGGATAGAAATGACAATGAAGAGAGGGAATACAAAATATCGCCTGTATTTAAATATTTTCGATTAATATCAAAAAATTTCTAATGTAATCAAATTGCTTTCGCATATTCATTAAAAATTTTTTTTTACTATTTAAAAACATAATGCATTCCTGATTTTTAATTTATATTTTATGTAATTGAGTTTTTCAATTAACAATACACATGCTAATGTATTTAAGGGGATTATTAGATGTAAATAAAAAAGTTTTTATTTATTAAAATTTTTATACTTTTGTCTTGTCTAATTGAATTTTATTTTTAAATTGTTTCGAAGTATTTCGAAACATTGCGCAAATACTTAAATATATTAAATTTGCAAATTTTGTTAACATCATTCAAAATTTATTATTTTAACTTGCGTTGATTTCAAATAAACTTGGAATGTGATCATTTGAATCTTTGTAATTATTCAAAATATATATATATATTAATTAATTATTTTCAGATATATTTTAATTAATTCGAATATATTCGAAATATTTGATAATTTTATCGTTATTAAAAAATTAAATTATTTTAAATTTACTTGAATTACATTTATATTTAGATTTTAAATACTTTGAAATTGTTTTCGATTGATAAAACTGTTCACGACGATTGCTTTAGAAGTTTTAGCTCCATTTTTAAATTTAATATTATTTATACAATATTTAGAAATTTTAATAAAAATTAATCCGCTTTGAAAACAAATGATCATTTATAGTAAACGTAAATAAATGCATTCCTGATTTTTTATTTATATTTTTATGTAATCGAGTTTTTTCAATTAACAATACACATGCAGAATAATGCATGTTCGTGAAATTTTATATAAATGGACATTGTTTGAAAAGTATTTCGCTTATTCTAAATATAGTAATAAAAGGTTAAAAGAATAATAGTTTGATAAGGGCTAATACATTTAAGCAAGTTGCTTTATTGCGCATTGTTTTAATTTACTTCGAAGTGGTCAGGAGTTATTAAAGCTTATAATTTATTGGACCAACGATTGAATGGCTAAAAAGGTAAAAATTTTACTTATTTCCCTTACATATCAATTACTTTAGTACTTATAAATATATTGAAAACCCCGATTACATAAAAATCTAAGAATGCTTCTATATAACATTAGAATAATGCACAATACGCATGTTCGTGAAATATTCTATAAATGGGCATTGTTTGATTTCAAGCGGATTAATTTATTTAAAAGTATTTCGCTTATCCTAAATATAGTAATAAAAGGTTATAGTTTGATAGGGGCTAATACATTTAAGGAAGTCGCATTGTTTTAACATCAAATTTATTTCGAAGTAATCAGGAGTTATTAAAAACATTAAACGAGAATAGCGAAATTTTTCTAATGTATTTAATATATTAAATAACTTTAAATTATATAAAAATGGGTTGAATTTTATTTATACAAAAATAATACCATATGGTATTATTTTTGTATTATCTATAACAATACTGGTTTAACGTAATTTATAAATCATAATACTGAAAGTTACATAAGTAATATATAAAAAATTGATTACTTTAGATAAAGCGAATATATTTAAATTCATTTGTAGTTAATAAGAAATAATTAAAGAACTTGATATATGCGAAATAATTTGAATACATTAGAACTATCTTGAAAATAAATATTACGTAATATATTTCTATATATTTCTAAATATCAAATTTTCTAAATATTACTAAAGTAATTTTGAAATATTTTGAAATATTTTTAACCATTTTCAAAATATTTTAGGACAAGGAAACCAAGTTGGATCAGTAGATCAAATTCTGTACTACAAGATCAGATTAGATCTTTTGTATTTATTTTTTAATTTTTTTATTTTATTTTATTTCGGCACTTTACAAGAAAAACAAAAAACTTTCGAAACCTTGCACATGCCAACTACAACTTCCGAAACTTTCAAGAACACACAACTGATTTCCCAGCAATTTCTAAATTTTCGGGAACACTTCTTTAGAGAAATAGGCTCAAGTTTTCGCAAGTATCTTGCAAAAGAAATTATCCAAGTAGCGATTTATCCCGATGAGAATCAGTTAAAGTCTGCTGTAGATAAATAGGTGCAGACAAATTATAAAGATCATATAAGTTTTTGCAAGTTCTTGCAAGGTTTCGCTTTATTTATTTTTTCGTTTCGTGTTTTTTGTTTTTGTTTTTTTTGGTTTATTTTTAAAATTTTTTTATTAATTTATTTTATTTCAGCACTTTGCGAGAACAGAACCCTTACTTTCTGGCACTTTGCAAGAAAACCAACCCAGACTTTTTTGGCACTTCGTGACTTTTTTGGCATTTTGCAAGAACCTTTTGCAATTTCTGAATTTGCAAGAATGCGAACTCTTCAGAGAAATGAAGATATTTTTATTTTACTTTATATATATATATATCTTATTTTTTATTTTATACGGTTTTATCTATTTTTTATTTTTTATTCTTTTTTATGTTATAGTTAATTTTATATTTATAATATTATTATTTTGATTTTATTTAATATATATTTTTTCATTTGTCTTAATATAATTAATACTTTAATTTTGTCAAAGTTTAATCAATTCGAATTAGTTCGAATTAGTTTAGTACTATGAATATCACAGCGATTTATTCTAATATTTTATCACATGAAAATATTTACTTTTATTAAGTTTTATGTCATAACAAAAAAAATTCCTTGCAAAATTATGTTATAATTTTCGAATTATTCTAAAATAATGTGAAATGTTTTATAAAATATGCGTTCTGAATTATTTTAAGTTTATTCGAAAACGTGCGAAATATTTTGCATTATGTTTATTTATTAGCTCTTAAATTTTTATACTTAATATCGTCTTTTAAATAATTTAATATACTGAACTTTAAATTTACAGGTTTTTACTCTATAGAATTTTATATGTATTTAATTAATGCGAAACATTTCGAACTATTTTTAAAGGTTTCTATACTGATTTAATTTTATTAGAAGATATACTTATTAACTAAATAATCATTAGATTTATCAAAGCGTGGAATTATATGAACATGATCATTTGTTTCAGAAAATGGCAGGTTATCAGAAATTAAATATAGAAAGTATTGATAGGATCACTTTTTTGTAGGTCTACAGTACATTATTTAGAAATTATTTAATATTATTTTATATTTTCGAAAATTACTTAATATTTTTGCAATATTTCAAAATTTATATTTCGAAATATTTCGAAATCAAAAAATTTTGAAATTATTTTCAAAATATTTCGAAAGATATTGCATATCGCAATTTCTTTCGAAATATTTCGCACATATAAATTTGCTTATGGAAAGAAGTAAGGAATAAATAAAATAAAATTAAAAAATACATAAAAAAATGTAAGCAAACTAAATAAAAAATAAACGAAGCCCCAAATTTCCATTTCTCTGAAGTAAGTGTTTGTAATCTTGCAATTCAGAAATCGTCAAAGGTTTTTACAAAGTGCCAGAATAAAATAAATTAATAAAAATAAAACAAAAAAAAACAAAAACAAATACATAAAATAAAAAATAAATCAAACGAAATCTTGCAAAAACTTGCAAAAATTTGTGAAAACTTGCATTCATGAAATTTAAAAATTGCTATAGAAATTAGTTGTGTATACTTGCAAAGTGTCAAAAGGCTGAGTTGGCTTGTGCAAAGTGTTGAAAAGTCGTTGGATCTCTTGCAAAGTACTAGTAGGAAACGGTAGAAATAAAATAAAAAATTTAAAAAAAAAATAAAAAATAAAAAAAAACAAACCAAAACTAAAAAAATGAAATGAACCCAAAAAAAACAAAAGGAAAACAAAAAAAACAGTATAAAATTGATAAAAGATCTAAATTATAAACAAAAAAAAATAAACAAAGATCTAATCTAATCTTGTAGTACAATCATCAAAAATGATTGAAACATTTCAAAAATATTAGTCAAAAGTGTTCTTAATATGATCCAGGTTATAGATCTACTAATCCCAAAATATTTCGAAAGTATTCGAAATATTAAAAAGAAAAAGAAAAAAAAGAAAGAGAAAAAAGAAAAAAAAAGGGTGAGGAAAAAAAGGGAGAGTGGGTAAAAGAAAGAAAGTGTAAAAATTGCACAAAACAGCTTTTTTTAAAGTTTTTTTTGTACATTTTGTAGAATATATATTTATAATCTATGGTTGCTTATGAATTAAATAGGCTTAAGAAATTTTTGAACTTTGTTTTTTTTTACCCAGTGATTTGGGTTGAAATTTTCGTGACGTGTATATAATCAAAGATCTGTTAATCATTGTTACGGCTGATGCTAAAATTGGCTAATACTGAAGCTTTGACCTATTTTGATATAAAATTTTAAATTTTTTTTTGGATGTTTTTTTCGCTTTTGTCTTATAGAGTTAGGATAGTGTTTGGGTGTAGATTTTATATTTATAGAGTATATATGGATTTTAGCAGGGCTTATAGTTTCCAATTGAGACCTCTGAGCTTTAGCATCAGCCAACTTCAGCATCAGCTGTGACAATCATTATATATCGCTTCAAATAATTATGATTATAATCAATTTATAGATATATAACGATTATAATATAGAAAATGATATATATCGATTATAGATATATATCGATTTTTAGCCAGTTAATTGATATATGGCATTATTTTTTAATCATATAAACCGATTAACTGTTATATATCGATTAATATCTATATATAAAAGTTGCTGATATATGCTCAATTATAATTATATTATTCAATCAAATTATTGAATATTAAGTAGTTAATTGATTTTAACTATAATGTTCATATTTATAAAATTAATTAATTTACTATATTATTTTCTTATTCATAATTTATATATGATTAAAATTATTAAACATATTAATTATTGCTCTTTTATATCATATAAGCAAATATTATAAATTTGAAAAGCTTATTGTAAAAGTATTGAAATTCCTTATACTAACAAACTTAATTTTATTGTTATAGCAAAAAAGCAATAAATTAATTAATGGTCTATCCAGTTTAGCTCTATTTGGTTCTATTCAGTTCTGAACTATAGCTTGGCCTAGTTTTTTTAAAAAACTAGGCGGTCTTTAACCAGGATGAACCAATTAATAGCCCTACTAAAATTTGAATAATCAACAATAACCAGTTATTTGAGATCATTTAGGGTTATTAAGAAAATAGACAAATAACCAGATCATTTACTATTACTAGTTAATAATGTAGGTAATGGGTAATGAGTTTGACCATCAAGTTAAAATAATATACTTTTTATACCTATATATATAATGATTGTTTTTTTTTGGTTTAATACTTTTTTTAACAACTTTAATATAGTTTTTTTTTGGTTTGTTATAGACAAATGAAAATTACTATATAAAATGGGTTCGTATTATTTTGCAACAATCACTTCACTAACATAACATTTCACTGACAAATACTCACTGACATGTTCATTTACTAACAGTTTGTTTCACTGAATTTCATTTCACTAACAAGTTTTTTTCAAAAAGCACACTAACTTTAGATCTAATTCTGCCTAATTCTACCCTGACCCTAATGACAATGACTAGAATTACTTTGTCAGTGAAATGAGCTTCTGTGAAATAAACTGTCAGTAAAATGAACTTGTCGGTGAACAATTGTCAGTAAAATGTTATGTCGATGAAGTGATTGTCGATTAATTAATTGCCACCTATATAAAATATTATTATTTATTATTTGCATACTTAATAGAACATTTCTAATTTACACCACAGGAAATTATTACCTATACTATATATATAATTAGATCATAACACAAATTGCATAAATACAAAACATATCAGCATGAATACAAATCTTATTATACTGTATAAATTATAAGTATAAATTATATAAGTATAGATCATTATACAATCACATAAGCAATTACACTTAACGCTAATAAAAATGCTCTAACTCAGAACACTGACCCTAATCCTAAACTGTGCCTATTCTTTCCATATTATGCGTAACTTCAATAACATTGCCTATCGTATAATACCAGATATATAGTATTTTGTATGTGTCACGTGATTTTCATTTACTTGTTAGTAATTATTTAAAAAACTGGCTTTAGACGATCTTCAAACCAATATTTTCTAATTACTGCATGACCTTAAAGTTATATATATTAGTAACCTATGATTTATAAATTTAGAACTTACTTGCTATAGTGGCACACAATATGTGGTTAAGGTATACTAGATGTATTGGAATTATTATGTTTATTGTATTACATAACTTACTCACTACCGCATTGACACAAAAATATTTTCATTACTTTGTTATAACCATTTGTCTAAAAAATAACCAATACCGGATTGAACTATAATTTTTTTCTTTCGAAGTTATATACATTCATTCACACCAATAAAATCAACTATATATATACTTAGAAATAACAATAATCGCATAGTTATATGTAACTTAGAAAACCTAAAATCAATAGAGGGCATGAAATTTAAAAGTGTTATTGAATACATAAATAAAACATGTTTATTATACTGAGTAAAATTTAATGCAAGTTGATAACATAATAGTGCTCTATGATAGTGATTGCAGTTTTAGTTATTTAGCACAAGTTCTAATATTGTGACTGTAATTCTCACACTTAGCACATTTATTTTTTTTTCTTGCATAATACTGTTGTTCAGAGTTATGTTATTGGAATTATGAAAATTTTAATGAATGTTTGTAATGTCTTCTAGTGCACTCTTTAATCTTTTAGGTGGTTGTCCATGAAGTTTAGTAACAAACGGATTGGTAACAATAGGCTGAGGTTCGGTAATAGGTTGAGATTCAACAATTTGTAGAGATTCAATAGTAGGTTGAGATTCAACAATAGGTTGAGATTCAATATTATTATCATTATTATCTTTTTCTAAAAGTTGTAATTCATGTTTCTTGGATGAAATAAACTTCTCCATAATTTAACAAATTTCATTATCACAGTTAAGCCATAACA
Organism: Gigaspora rosea; assembly: GCA_003550325.1. Taxonomy (NCBI): domain Eukaryota; kingdom Fungi; phylum Glomeromycota; class Glomeromycetes; order Diversisporales; family Gigasporaceae; genus Gigaspora; species Gigaspora rosea. The sequence goes on along the minus strand of QKWP01002534.1, from coordinate 48,309 downwards.
TTAGGTTAAGTGCTTTCTTTGTTAATTCATGCCTCTTAGACAGAACCCCAAACAATTTATATAAGGTTATATTTGAGCATTATAGTAAAAATTTTTTTGGTTAGCTGTTTTGGTTTGGTATATATAAGCTATATTTTACACATTAAATAGAACTTTTTACCTTTTTTGAAATAAATACAACGTTCCCTAAAAAAAAAAACTTTCCCTAAAAAAAAAAAAAAAAGACTGTTTTAATCTATTTTTACCTCTCTCTCCCATTTACTCCTCTCTCCCTTTTCTCTCTCTCTCTCCATTTTACTCCTCTCCTTTTTACCCCTTTCTTTTTTCCCCTCTTTCCTTTTTATCTGCCGGGTTACTATTATAGTCCAATTTTTCATTAGCACATTTCGAATATAACATTTATAAAAATTACCTATTAGCATTCTTTCAAAATATCTATTTTGCTATTTAGCGGGTTTCAAATATAATCTTTTTCTCCAATATCTACTTTTCAAATATAACCTTTTTTTAAAAAACAGTCCTCCATTAGCTATTTTTCAACTACGACCTCATATAGATTGTTCGGGGTTTTCTTTAGACCAATGTGTTTTTGTACTGACAGATTTTTGTAAATCAGGTGTAAATATATTAGCAATGCAAAATCAAAAAAGGTATCAGAAATCGATAATATGTGGAGTGACACTTGTTGCTAAAGGTTGATTAGATTCACATAAGTTGATTGGTGGGAGAGAAGCAATTAGATCTTTATTTTTATTTATCTTGTCATTCTTGTACCAGTAACTAGATATTAAAGAAATATGAAACCTAGCAAGACCTTCATAAAGTAACAGCAAATGATTCCTTTGCTAACTAAGGTAAGACAAGTGCGTAAATGCATGCCATTCACAAGTATTACAATGTAATTAGTAAAGTGACCTGGAAACAATCCTTGCCAAATTTGTACAACAATATCACGTTCCAAAGTTTGTAATAACAACTTAAGACCTATTTGATACTGTTCATAATCATCTTTGAAACACCCATTCTCAACAATATTTTCTGGTTCTTGTGGAAACTGATTCTAGTTATAAGAAATTTCAGTAGCATCATACAGGAAATATTCAGGAAGTTGCTGTCTTTGGAGAGAAAGAACATGAGGAATCAAGTATTCTTGAATTAAAGAATCGATAGCAGGAAAGTATTTAGTTGCAACATGAGGCAGGCCTATGGATGGATTTATGTTCTGTTGTTCATTTATTCGTGCATATCATGCCTCTTCATTTAACTGATTTTGTATAGCATTAGCCAGGTGTAACAAGGTTGAACTATGTGAAGCTTCCCTTTTAATAATTGCATTCATACTTTCTACATATTGAGTGCTTTGAATGCCGGCAGTAAATCGTATTTGTCTGTAGCAAAATGCCTAGCTATAACATGAATAATAAAGTGTTTCGAGTGCATATCTAGATACCTTAGGGAATGATTTAAGAAACTCAACAAACCACATTCAATGATGCTCAAAATCAGTTTTATATAAACTATTACGTGAATAATAAAAAAGCTTAAAACATTTGTCAAAACTTTTTCCTATAATAGGTTTTAGTTTCTTGATGAAATTATTGTTTAATGAAAAATGCAGTGAGAATGATATGTGTTTGGTCATATACATCGCAAAACTGCACCTATAGCTGAGTCTGCATCTGTATAGATAGTCTTGGGAATTATTCAATTTGTCACAATATTCAACTGCTCTAGAACCCTAAAATTGTAATGCCATTATATTAAAAGAAAGAAAGAAAAATGAACAATATATATAAAAAAAAAGAATAAATAGTAACCATTCAAAAGAAGCCTGCATTTCATTTTCCAATAATGCCTGTGCAACAATATGTGAACGAGTATTATTATCTACGATTAAAAACAAACATAGTAGCATTTCATAACGATTGGTCTTGCAAGTATTATCAGTTATTACAATGTTATGAAATTGTACATAGTGAAACTTGTAGAGGTGATATCCAAAAAAGTGCTGCCAATCTATTTCTGTTACCTTCAATATTGGGACCACTACCTATTCAGAATCTTTAGCCTTTAAAGCTATCAATTATTGCAAGGCTTCTGCAACATCAGTTATTAATTTATTATGTGTTGGGATTCTAATCTGTTGAATAGCATTATGCAAGTCTTTCTTGTTTATATACTTATTTGGGTACTTAGCACTTAAAAGATTATACTGAATTTTTGCACCTAAGCCTTCTGTAGAATATGTATAAAACTCTATATCCTCTAACATTTCCTTTGACAATTTACGAAAATGTAGTGCCATTTGAACAATCACAGAATTCATTTCATGGTTGTGTTCATTAACAAAAAAGGTACAAATTATTTTAGTAACACTATTACAATTATTAAAATTCATGTGCACTGGCAATTAATTGCTGCTGAATTACATTCATACTGCTTGGTAATATCAATAACTTTTTTGGCTTTATGTCCACGTGATTGAGAACATTCAAAACTACAACAACAAATGTTTAAATTGTTTAAATGAAGGTCATTCTGACTTTGTCAAAAGAAAATCCTTTAACCCTTGCATACAATTTAACAAATTTATCTACTTCATCCCACATATCAAACTTAAGGCCGATGTATAATCAAAAGGGATTTTCATGTGATTCTTCAATATCAGAGGAATCATTATCAGAGAAACTACTAAAAAAAGTTAATGCTGTGGACACATGCAAATAAAACACTAAATAAGCAAATCACCTACTTCATTTCATTATCCAAACTAAACGTTTGGTTACTACTATCTTCTTGCGACTCTTTATTTGTTAGATTATACATTTCATTTTCTGAATTGGGTTCAGGTTCTGCTATAAAGCTACTTGGCAATATTTAAAAAAAATCAGTTAAAAATCGCCTTAATACATAGATAAAATTTCTTAATTAACCTGAAATTTTGGTTTTCCAAATTAAAATCGATTTCATGTTCATTGTTTATCATAAGGTCACATGGTGACAAAAAAAAAGAGTAATCCAGTTAGAAGTTATTTTTAATGCCCAGTTACAGTTTTCTCACTAAGGGGAGTAACAAAAATCAGGTGATTTTTTAGGGGGGGAGGGGGGTAAAAAAAGTTGAAATTATATATAAGAACCTGACTATTTATATATTGAGGAAGAGGGAGGGGGTAGACCTCTGATAAAAAATAATCAGGTGATTAATAACACTGCCCTAACCGTCCAAAATTTGATATTGCGACAAATTGAAATTAGTATCAAGTTCCATGAAAGAATTACTTGGCGAGAATTAAAAAAAAAGTAACAAGTTAGAATTATTTTAACATGCAACTATCAAGAAGACTCCTCACTAACCTTGTGCAACTTTGCATCATAGAGTTAAACAGTGTTATCACATAATGAATTGAATGATTTTCCATTGCGCTTACTTTTTCAGCTTTTTAATTAATAGCCAAATCACTTCCTTTTGTTACTATTTTCCACGAGATGAAATTATTATATTGTACAAACAAAATAGCGAAAAAATTCTGGACAAGCAAAAAAAGAAAAGAAGACCCAAAGAATTTATAGTACAAGCAAAAAAAATTCTAGACAAGTGAAAGAAGTCTCAAAAAATTTATATTACAAGCAAAAGAAAACTCAGGGATTTATGGCACTAGTGAAAAAAACTTCAGAGGATTTATGGCACAAGTGAAAAAAAACTCTTAAAGTATTTCTAGTACAAGCAAAAGAAGACTTTAAGAAAATATGGCACAAGCGAAAGAAGACCAAGATATTTCTAAAAAAGAAAACTTTGTTATACTAGATCACACTATTTATTTACTTAAATAGAATGAAACAATTACATCATTTACTTAAAATCAGATAATCAAATCTTGCATATAAATAAACAGGTGATAATCACCTGTGGTATAAATTAGTTAATTTCTACTTAATAATATAAAATAGTACTATAGAACTTATGTTTAAAAGATTTTTACAAATTTTTTATTAAAAAATTATATACTGTAAATATCATATACAGGTGTCTCTTATTTATATCAACCTATTTGGACTACTATTATATTTATGTTAATATGATATTAATAAGAATTTATATTAAAGTTGATATATATAAGAGGATTTTAAGAGTAGAGGGTATGTAGATCATTTTTATATAGTTTTTATATAGTATTTTGAAATTTTCATATAAAATTGATATATGCTACTAATAAAACTTTTTTAAATTACAACTAATTTTATTAAAATTTTACAAAATATATTTATCTATTATGGTAAAATTTTGAACTATTATTGAATTTTAAAAAAATATACTTGTATATATCATAAAGTTTTTCTGGGTTGGCCAAAAATTTTCTGGGTTGCACAAAATTGCTAATGCTGATTGGTCAATTTACGTAAATTTATAAGTTAGTTTTATTACTAAATTTTAATACTTAATCTTTAAAATTTCATATCTTACTGAGTTTTTAACCAATTTTAATGATTTTACTATCATTAGAATCAGAAAAGCCTGCTCTACAAACTTGGTTTAAATATGATTAGTTTATTTATTATAATTTTTTATAAAATTAAATATAAAAAAAATTTACTATTAAGTTTATATATAATTTTAAAATAGTACCCTCTACCCTTAATATATAAAAATTTATAAAAATTTGGTTAGTAGCTTAGGTTGATATTAATAAAGTTGATATTAATGAGGGTCAACTGTATTATTTATTCTTATTCATAAGGAAGTACTGTGTTGTTATTGTTGTATCAGTATTAGTATTGAAGTATTATGTATCACATTTTATATCACATAAATAAGTCCAATTATCTGATTAGTTTAAATGACAAATTTCTAGAATAAAGTTCATATAATAATCTATAAATTTGATTGGCTAATTGCATTGAATAGTATACAAAACTAAGATTCTGAAAATTTCTGAATAAGAACATAAAATGATGAGAAAAATTAAAACAAAATTTTGAGTAAATTTTTAATAATTTCTAAAAAAATCACAATTAATATTAAGTTAATTATTATTACAAATTAATACAAATTTTTGCAATAACACAAATAAAGATTTTTGTATAACAAAATTTTTATGGGTCTCTACATTTATATGGAAGCTCATCATAAAATCATATGAATTTTAGCATCATTCAAATTTAGTGATATTAATTAATTCAGCATATAGATGTTACTAATCCAGGTTATTGTTTATTTATTATATAGACAAGTAGTTTAGACCATTAGTTACATATTAACAATTTTAATTAAAATATTCTATAAGCTGTTGTAATGCAGGTTACATTCATATTCTTCACTTTTAAACAAACATATAGGCTTATAATTCCTTTTAATTTTTTCAATCATTTTCAGATATCCAAATTAAATCATTGGATCAAAAGTTATTTGCTATTAAACCTTTAAGAAGCTTTAGTAGATAATTTTAAATATATATTAATTTGAATATTGCAATTCAGATTTTATAATCTATATTTTGTTAAAAATTGGTGACTATAGTAAAGATTTATTATAAATAAAATTGTTAAAAAATCAAAATTTTATAGTAATAGTAATTATAAATGATTTGTGACTATAATAAGGTCTTTACTATGTTTTAAGTCCATCATACAAAATTGGGTGCTTAAATAGAGGTGTAACTATATGGGCGTGACTATAGGAAGGAACAACTGTATTTGAAAATTTGAAAGGCCTTTCTATTAATAGCACTTATTTATATTACTAATCCAATTATCTTCTATGAAACTTTTTTATTTATTATAATTAAAAATAAGCATATATATGATCTATATTATACATAAGGATGAAAGCATTTCAGGTTCTAAAACCTGAAATTAAAATTTGAAGACAAAATTGTTTTTGACCTATTTTACTTAAAAGGCGAAATTATTTGATACTTTTTTTGAATAGACAAAATTATAAGAAACATATCTATATAAATTTTATTTGCTCTTTCTTATAAAAAATTATAATTTTCTCTAATGAAGACGAAATAAGCCTTTTTCAAAAATCAATTTCGGTGGCATTACTAATCCATATACAGAATTTTTAATATGATTCCAAAATAGAATTATCTAACTAGCATTACAATATTATATTGCTGATATTATATACTATAATATCTGATCTGTATAAATATATTTTGACCAATTTCTGATTTAGTAATTGATATATATAGAATTTATTTGTTATGAGTTTATAATTGAAAGCTTATACTTATATATAAGTTAGGTTCTGAAAAAGAGATGAAATTGACAATTTTTTTAAAATAATATATATATATATGTATATTTATAAGTGAGGTACATTCTCGTTTCCTTTATTATTATTAAAGTAGATATTACAGAAATTCTATAATATAGTATATTAATTTTGAGAAAGGGGAGGGTAAAGCTAATTTACTTCTGACCAAGACTTAACTAAGAAATATCACAGACCTAACTAGGTTATGTATGCTATGATGGTAGGGGAGGTGCTATGTACTACAAAATTATGTAACCAAAGTCTATATTTCAATTCTTTAAATGTGGAGGTATCATTGTATGAGGTGGGTGATGGAATGAGAATAAGTCTGTTGGAGGCAGGTGAAGTAGTACTCTTGGCTATTGCTACTCTGCTGTTCTTCCAGATTTTATGTAAATTCTTGATAATTTTATAATGAAGTTGGGGGTGAGTGAAGCTTGGGTTTTTAGGTTTGTAGAGGGGAAATAGGTACTTGTTGTAATCAAACTGATGGGTAAGCATTTGTTGTAAGAGAGATATAGGTATATAAAATTGTCAACAAATAGCTGAGTATTAATATTAGTTAGATTGTATTTGGTACAGATTTTGTGTATAATTTTTTTGATTATCTCAGAAACAGGAGGATCATTGTATGGGCATGTGATCCAGTGCATACCGTCCTCCCATTCTAGTTTGCATCTTGGACATCTTGGGTCTGGGTACTCAGTTGGGACCTAATAATGTAAGTTCAAAAGGTTAGATAATTTATTTAATAGCAGCTTAATTTTGAAGGCCTTGAGGGCAGATTTGTTTGGATTGGTTGGAGAAATAAAAGTTTGCCATCGTATGATATCAGTGAGTATGTATGGGTTTAGTTGATTTGGAGTTGTAGGTTACTCCATTCTATGGTTTTGTATTGAGAGTGCCATTGTGCAACTATGGTGCATTAAATATGTATCATAAGAATCACCTTGGTGTGTATGAAATATTGTATATAGAGAATTGCATCATATATGTGTTGCCGATATGTTGCACCATGAGTGGGTTTTGATGGGTCAGGTATAATGAGTGTTTCCTTGTAATTGACGGTTAGTTAATTTCTTTTGTAGTGATGATAGTTTTTATTGTTAATAAGAGTATTGCATGGTTTATGGTACATATTTTTCTGTATTGATAGGTGGGAGTGGAAATGATCATATTGAGTATGTTTTTTAGGTGTTTTGAATTTGTTGAGATTTCGGTCTATTGTCGGCGTGTAATTACTGTAATTGCTGCTAACATTGCTGTAAGTATAGCTTTGAGCGATGATGGCCAAGATTTATTGTGGATATGTAGCACAGGACCCCAAACATCTCTCATATAGGTCATAACTGATCTGCATGAATTTAGATGTTTTTGCTACCCCTAAAATCAAGTAAATTTGCTAAAAGTTGGAGTATTACATATAAATTTTATAGTAATTTGCTAAAAACTTAATTATAACATCTAGTATCGGGTAAAAAAATATAGTGCAAATTTTTTATTTGAATTTTATGGATCCATAGAATTCAAATAAAAAAATTTTTATCGAATTTGATCAGATGGTTGCTAAGATATATTCGCTCAAGTTTTAGAAAAAATCAAAACTTCTATCAAAAACAAGCTGCGCCAAAATTTTATAAAACTTTGAGTGAAGGTATCTTAGCAACCACCTAATAAAATTTGATAAAATTTTTTTATTTGAATTCTATAGACCCATACAATTCAAATAAAAAAATTTTCATCAAATTTGATCAGGTGGTTGCGGAGATATCTTTGATCAAAGTTTTAGAGAATTTCAAAATACGTATTACATGACAAATACGTTTAAATTTGTTGACAAAACTTTGATCAAGGATATCTCTGCAACCACCTGATCAAATTTGATGAAATTTTTTTACATATTCTACGAATCCATAAAATTTAAATAAAAAAAATTTCATCAAATTTGATTAAGTGGTTACAGAGATATCCTTGATCAAAGATTTATCAAAAATTTAAACGTATCTGTCATGTGATATATGTTTTGAAATTCTCTAAAACTTTGATCAAAGATATCTCTGCAACCACCTTATTAAATTTGATGAAATTTTTTTTATTTGAATTGTATGGATCCATAGAATTCAAATAAAAAAAATTTTATCAAATTTGATTAGGTGGTTGCAGAGATATCTTTGATCAAATTTTAGAGAATTTCAAAACGTATATCACATGACAGATACGTTTAAATTTTTGATAAAACTTTGATCAAGGATATCTCTGCAACCACTTGATCAAATTTGATGAAAATTTTTTTTATTTAAATTTTATGGATCTGTGGAATAAATGAAAAAATTTTCATCAAATTTGATCAGGGGGTTGCAGAGATACCTTTGATCAAAGTTTTAGAGAATTTCAAAATGTATATCACATGACAGATACGTTTAAATTTTGACAAAACTTTGATCAAGAATATCTCTGCAACCACTTGATCAAATTTAATGAAAATTTTTTTATTTAAATTTTATGGATCGTAGCAGGGACACAGAAAATTTTGAATAACTAATTGCAAAAATTTGGATATCAAATTGCAAAAATTTGGAAAAATTTGGGTAAAAAATTTAAAAATAGACTAAAAAATTTAAAAATAGTCTAAAATTTGAATAAAATTTGGATAAAATTTGGATAAAATTTTAAATTTTTGGAATTATTTGGATTAAATTTCAATTCTGAACCTTCCCAACAGACACGCACCACAATTTCTAAAGCTTCTAACCAGACTTTATCTAAAATTTTGGGCCCACAATTTCCAGGTTCCCAAATCCTTTATTTTTATTGGTTAGCTCATATGAAACCCGAAAAATTTGGTCATAATTTGGAAAAATTTGAATTATGCACCAAAATTTGAAAAATTTTGGAAATTTTTGGATCCAAAATTTTCTGTGTCCCTGATCCGTAGAATAAGTAAAAAAAAATTCATCAAATTTGATCAGATAGTTGCAGAGATATCCTTGATCAAAGTTTTGTCAACAAATTTAAACGTATCTATCATATGATGCACGTTTTGAAATTCTCTAAAACTTTGGTCAAAGATATCTTTGCAACTACTTGATCAAATTCGATGAAAATTTTTTTATTTGAATTCTATGGATCCGTAAAATTCAAATAAAAAAATTTTCATCAAATTTGGTCAAGAACTTGTAGAGATATCTTTGATTATAAAGAAGCTGCGCCAAATGAAAAAAGCTATTATAGAATAAATATTTAACCAAATAACTTGAAATTTTAGAAAGCAAAATTTTACCTATTCTCTATCGATTATATTAGTACGCAGTAATTTGTTTCATTCATACTTGTAAAAATCTAGCCTGTGATGATGATTTTTCTGTTTTCATCAAAATTGAAAATTTAAAAAATCCTGAATCTGGAAGCAAATTGAAAAATTATCATAACTTCGTCAATATTAATATGTTTTTGATGATATTTTAATTGAAGACTCCTGAATACTTATTCTATCAACTTACTAAGTTACGTTTTGGAGGTTACATTTTGAGAAAGTGCTTCTAGAAGCATTTGAAGTTTAGGGAAAAACTTTCAAAAACGTATGCATCCAAATTTACAAAAACATTAATATCTTCACGAATTTTTAATATTTTTTTATAAAATTTGAAATTCTATTAGTCAATGTTATGTGCTACAAGTCTTATTATAAAATTTTTTTAGTTAGCATAGTAAAATTTTTTGTAAATCATCACCAAATAGTGGGTTATTTTAAAAAAGCAAAAAAACATATTATAAAGAAACTGCATTGAAATTGTTTACAATAACTTTAATCAAAGATATCTCCATGAGTTCTTAACCAAATTTGATGAAAATTTTTTTATTTAATTTTACAAATCTATAGAATTCAAATAAAAAAATTTTTAAAAATATAATAATTTCAAAATTTTACAAATTGATTCTAACTTTATGCTTAAAAAACTTATTCAGCATATTAAAATACATTATGCTAGTATATTTAATTTTATATTTCTTGAAAATTTCAGTGAAGTTACTAACTACATAATAATTACTACAATTATTATATGAATTACTAACTAATTGGCTTAATGATAACCCTGTGCAATTGCATTATATAGTTATTTGTTTATCGACATACAATCATGATCAATGATTGTAATACTTTTCTTATTTTCAATTATAATTAATTATAATTTTGCTCCGTATAGCCATTAATAACTTGTTATATCTGGATTGATCATCATAGCATGACTTAACTTGTTATAATAATTCTTGCAAAATGTGGGTAAATTGCTAAAAATAAAATATAACATGTGTAAAATCTTAGAAATTCACCAAAATATTCAATTATAACCCTTTTTAAAATTAGCTTCAATTTGCTAAAATTTAAATTTGGACCTTAAATCAAATTTGAATCAATTTGCTAAAAAAATATTATGACATATATTAGAGATGTCCAGGGTCCTTGTAGCACTGTTTGTGAGTTGCTGATGCTGATTATAGCTGAGGGAGTAGGAATAGAGTTAATGAGGATACTAGTGTTAACTATTTCTATTTTTACAGGTTCACGATCTCTGTTGTGTTTAGGTTGCTATAGATACAGATTCCATAGTTTTGAAAAAGCATTTGTAAGTTTTAGAGTTGTTTGGTCAGATACGGAGAGCCACATGTGATCAGTAGGGTTTCTCAAATTCAAATCAAATCAAATATTGGATCAATTTGAATTTGATCGAATCAAATTGATCCTGATTTGAATTTGATTTGATTCAAATATTTGAATTTGAATTTGATTTGAATTTGAATTTTTAATAGTAATTTTCAAATCAAATCAAATATTTGTCAAATCAAATCAAATTTGGCCATATTTGAATTTTATCAAATCAAATATAGTCAAATTTGAATTTGAATTTGATCAAATATTTGATTCAAATATTTGAATATCAAATCAAATTGCGGAACCCTAGTGGTCAGGAATAGTCTTAGATAGGTGGTTTCGGTATTTAAATGCCAGTTTTATGCTAGATAAGTGAGCTCTAATTGTAAATAAGGAGTCAGCCTAAGTTGGAATTACTCCTTAATATTTGATAAAAAAAACATTTTATCGATTTTTCTTTTATAGACTTTGGATTGCAGCTCTGGCATCTGGTAAGTTGCTTTGTTTGTTTGTTGATTTTCGAGTGGCTCAGTCTGGCAATATTGTTTGTTATACTACAGATTTTCCTATATAACAACTATGTGTGATCGCCTTTTGTTTTTTCATGATGTTGATTTTAGTTGAGGTATTGTGATACTGAATTAGGGTAGGTATAGTCAGCTAGTAAGTTGTGGATTTGCCTGAACCATAGAGGTTGTCTCCCCATAGAATTTTCTGGAGATTGTGAGGTATTGTTTGCCAGTCAATAGTTTCTTTGTAGTCATAATTCAGGAATTGTTCTATGTATCCAATATCATGCTAGTTGAGCCTAGTTCTAAAGTATGAGCAGCTTGGGGTGTTAATGGTAATGGTATTGATAGGAATTCCTTGAATATTTTGTAGGGCTGGCCAAGGGTGATTTGCATTTGTGACCTATATGTCAAGGGCATGTAGGATTGGATAATTTGGGCGGTGGTTCTGTTCTTTTTTGGAAATACTGGTGGTTGCGAAAGGATAGATTAGTTGGTACATGTAGCATTTTGCAGTTGTTGTAGTTGTATTTTTAGGGGGAAGTTGGGAAGTCCGAGTGGTTCAGTACTTTGGAAAGGAGAAGATGTGTTGAAGAGATTGGATTTGTTTGGTTTGCTTTAGGGCATATATACGGTTGTAGTAGAGGAAGAAGTTTGGGACTGATTTTGCTAAGCCAGCTTTGTATTTTACAATTAGTATATATTTGGTAGTGATATTTTCATATAGTGATTGTGGTAGATGAGTATTTTGGACCCGATATACTAATCTCGTTAATAGTATAGCATTGACAATATATATTATTTGTTTTTGGTAATTTTGGCATGTTGCATTTTTTGTATATTTGCTAGAGCTTCATTTACTATGATTTTGTGGATCAGATAGTGCTTTGGTGTTCTAGTGAACTAGTATCCTATAAAATTAATATTTTATATCTAATATATATTAATTTAGAGGATAAGTTTAATGCTCACCAGTAGTGAATTTCATCAATCCAATTAGAATTAAGGATCAGTTGTAACATGCAAACCAATTTTGTGTAACAAAATTAAAATTTTTTTAAAAAATCGCTTCTAACTAAAAATTTTGTCTATGTAACTACTTTTTTTTATACAAAAAAAAATTTCTCGTAAAATTTTGGTATAAACTATACCACCCGCTCTATCCTAGTTCTTACTCTTACCCTAATATTAAAGAGATTTAATTTTTATTTGTTTTGCTACATATAATTATGTATAGATAGATAATCACTAGTGAATTTCACCACTGGTGAATGCTAAATTAATTCTAATTTAGAATAAAATTAGTATTTTTATTTAAATACAAAAGTAGTTGTATTAATAAAATTTTAAAAATAATTCTTTAAAGTTGGTATTTTTTATAATTTATTATAAGATTTACAATACAAAAATTGATTCTTTAAAGATTTTTTTTTATATCAATTAACAACAAGTCCATATATTTAAATTCAATATATATGCTGACATATCTATGAATACAATTATAACAAGTATGTATTAGAGAATAAATTTATTTATTGTATTATGCGATGCAACTTATATATTGCTTTTTCAATCAAATTTCAAAATCAGGTGTAATACTATATGATCAACAAATATTCGTTTTGTCAAAAAATTTCTATAACTTAAAATTAGTGATGCCACAGAAATTGATTTTTGAAAAAGGCCTATTTTATTTTCATTAGAGAAATTAAAATTTTTTATAAGGAAGAGCAAATAAAATTTATATAAATATGTTCTTTATAATTTCGTCTATTCAAAAAAAGTATCAAATAATTTTGTCTTTCAAGTAAAATAGGTCAAAAACAATTTCGTCTTTAAATTTAATTTCAGGTTTTAGAACCCAAAATAGTTTTATTTTCATGTATACTTAAAATTGAGTATATAAAACTATTCTTATAATTCTAACAAAAAATTTCTGGCAAAATTTTTCTATAAAATCCTTCTTTTACTCATAAACACAATCTATATTCTATCCTAACCCTAACCAATAAAAAAACAGGTTATTTTAATTATTTTTATTTTATATTACACCTGATTTTATGATCTGCAGCAGGTGTGACAATATCGCACATGTGATATATAAATTATTTTATATTAGATATCACATATATTTATAAAGTATTAGAAAGAAAAAAATGCAATAGTACAATAATTTAAATACTAATATATCTTATGCTAAACACTTTTGTACAAAACATAGGCCTCTTTTAGTTAGACCAGATTTACTAAATTCTGTGTTTTATATTATTCTTTTTAGTGTTCTTTTTCAATATAATAAAAAATTAGATAAATATTCATAGAACTATAAGATATTTTAGAAAAATTTTACTTATTTGCATGTAATAATATACTTCTGCATATTATTTTGGTTACTGCATACTATTTTAAATGTATATGTATCTTATTTTGAATCAAAATGTAATTTTTTTAATATTTTGTACTGGTATTAAAAATAAACTACATGGGCACTATGATAATATCAAATTAGCAATAGCAGTTCAAATCATATATGCTACTGAAATTGATTTTTAAAAAATGCCTATTTTGGTTTTCAAAAATAAATTGAAATTTTTTTTAAGGAAGAGCAAATAAAATTTATATATAGTCAACTCTATCTAGTCTAATCTGCTAGAACTGCATTTTTACTATGTAAAAATTTGAAAAAGTTCAGTTCTCAAAAAGTTATATATGGCTAATCTGAACTTTATAATAAAATTTACAAATGTTTTAGAAATTTTGTTTGGATTAGAGAGAATTTAATAGATTCTGATTAGAGAGATATCAGATTAGAAAGAGGCAACTATATTTATATTTCTTATATTTTTGTCTATTCAAAAAAAGCATCAAAGATTTTGGATTTTAAGTAAATTAGGTCAAAAACAATTTAAGAAAAATTTTAATTTTGGGTCCCAAAACCTAAAATAATTTTGTTACTATGTATAGTTCAAATATTAATAAAAAAAATATAACTTCTTGTATTGTTAATAGTGTTGCAAATAAAACTTGAATTATTGTAATATGCAAATTAGGTCAAAAACAATTTAAAAAAAGTTTTAAATTGCTTCCAAAATCTAAAATAATTTTGTCACTATGTATAGTTCAAATATTAATAAAAAGAATATAACCTTTTGTATTATTAGTAGAGTTGCAGATAAATCTTGGATCATTGTAATATGCTATGTTGAAACTTAGTTTTAACTAGTAGTAACTGGTTAATTAAAAATGTGGCAAATCAAAATCTGCAACTTCGCAAATATAGTTATTGTATGATTTGATTTCTATATTCAATTAGAATCAAGATATTGTAAAAAAAACACAAAACTCAAATGTAAGGGAGCTTCTAAAAATTAGCTAATTTTTGTTTACTATGAGCCTATCCACCTACCCACACCTGATACCCAATTAGCCAATTAGATTTTATGATTATTAAAAAATTAAATATAATATTTAATAGTAAATAACTTTTGATCTACTGGACAAAATTTGATGATTAAACTACCAAAAGGATCCTCTCAATGAGAGGATTCTAGCGAGCACAAAATTGTTAAAATCCAATCACAGGATCCTGTGATCAGAATAGATTTGTGTTACTATAAAAGTTCTATAATTTGTTAAATAATTATAACCTATTTATATTAACACAAATTTATTCTGATTTTAGAATTCTGTAATTGGATTTTAACGATTTTGGGCTAGGTAGAATTCTCTCATTGAGAGGAGGATCATTTTGGTAGTAAAATCATCATAATTGACCCAATAGATCAGAAGTTATTAACAATTAAAAATTAAATTTTAATTGTTAATAACCTTTTATCTACTAAGCCAATTTTGATGATTTATCTACCAAAATGATCCTCTCAATGAGAGGATTCAAAATCATTAAAATCCAATTACAGGATCCTAAGATCAAAATAAATTTGAATTATTATAAATGGGTTATAATTATTTAATAAATTATAGAACTTTTATAGTAACACAAATCTATTCTGATTACAGGATCCTGTAATTGGATTTTAACAATTTTGGGCATACTAGAATCCTCTTATTGAGAGAATCATTTTGGTAGTTAAATCATCAAATTTGGTCCAGTAGATCAAAAGTTATTAATTATTAAATATTATTAATAAATCTATAATTTTGGTCAAAAATAATTTTGCAACTTTGGCCAGAATTACACCTGATACTTTAGCTGACCCACCCACCCACTCATTTCTGGAAGCTCCCTAAACCATACTCTATGTACTTAATACTACATTTTTGGTAAAAATAATTTTTTTATTTTTATTACATTTAAGTTAAATTTAATATTTGTATTTTGAATCTTTTAAAATATTAAATTAAATAAAAAGGAAATACACATTATTTTAAAAAGTCAAAATCTGAATTAATGCTCTGGCTCACTATAACATACAAATATAGTATGCAGTTACAAAAAATTTTAAAAAAAATTTTTTAAATTTTACTATAGTCGGCTCTCTCAAAACCAATCTTGTCAAAACTGATAATCTGCTAAAATTAGTTAAAATCAATTCACCAGACACCTGTTGCATAAGTAATAACTGATAACCTGCTATTTCTAATACTAAACCCATCCACTGTGTATACCAGTTTCGAGAGAACTTACTATATATAAAACACACTAAATTTTGGAGTAGAAATGTGTGGTAATGTAAAACACAGAATCCAATTGGTCTGGTCTTAATATAGGAATTCTAAAGTTCAACCCTGTTTATTATAAATATAATATATATGTAATTCATTATTAAGCTATTTAAGATTAAATAGCTGCTGAATGCCATCTCTTTTAGCTATTCTCCAAAATAAACAAGCGAAATACAACACAAAATAATCTTTAAGAATAATAAGATTATTTGTATTTGTTTATCTTAGTACCTGAGTTCAGATGCTAATATTAAATAGCTAATTAACTTTGAATAGCTTTATTTGATTATTATATTACTGCTTATTTGAATTGTATTTTTTAATTATTATGAAATCCTTTTTTTTTAACTTCAACAATTTGGCTTTTTCCAATTTATTGAAAAAAATAACTATTACTGCTATATACAAGTACAAAATGATTACTAAATTATTTTAATTTAAAAAACTCTCCAAATATTAAATACCCAAAGCAATCTGCTATAACAACCTTTTGTCTCAAGTTAGAGCCCAAACTTGCTTAAGTTTTGTATACCCAACTGTATGACCAACTATTACTGACTAGCATTGTATGTTATATCAAAATTGTTTTTCCTTTCTTTAAATTTTTTCATTTTTACAAAGAGTATAAAAAGGGAAAAAGACAAAATAAAAAACAAATATAAAAGAGAAATATAAAAAAAGAAAAAAAACAAAAGAAAAAAATGACAAAAAGAAAAAAACAAAAGAGAAAGTAAAAACAAATCTAGATAATAGTAAAATTAAAGCCTATACTATACTTGTAAAAATTATATCATACTAACCAAGATCTTGGTATTGTATCAAAAGTGAAAAAATATAAAAAACTATTATACTAAAAGATCAAAATATAGCAATCAAAATTTTCTAAAAGGCCCATCTACTAGATATTGTTAGTTATTGATATACATATAAATATATAGGTAGCTTCATGAGTGTTATAATCTCTTATGACTTTTTGTAACTTAGTTCCATTTTGGAACAGGTAAACAATATTAATCTTTTGGAGAAGGTATACCAAAATTTCAACATTTTGGTTGAAAAGCATATAAAAGGCTGAAAAACTATCTTAGAAAGAGTATAAAAGTTTGAATAGTATAGAATAACATAAAAAACCAAGAGCTTGTTTCCACTAATATTTTTACAAGTTTTTAATATATACTTTTGGTATTCATCAACTACTTGTTTGATAGTTTTGTAAACTTCTACTAGGAAGCTACAAACTTAAAGAGAGTTCTTTTTTAACTCTATTTCAGTTCTCCAAGTAATTTGAAGACTCATTAAGCTTGAGACTACTAGTCCTAGTTGCTATAAAAAATATTTTTGTATTATTTTTTATACTAACTATAAACTTTGTTGCAGATCTGTTCAGTAATTGTTGGTTTGAGGGATCATTAGAAAGAGTTGTTTAAAATTATTATCTAATCAAATTTTGAATACTCTTATTGTATAAAATATACAGTATATGGCAGTAGAGGTCGGGTCAAAAAATTTGTTTAAAGACTATTGTATCAGATTGGAAAAGAATATATATAATTCATAAGTTTTGATTTTTAAAAAAATATTGTTAAAATAAAAGCAATATATACAATCTTAATTGAATCAAAATTATATAATAATTTTTATATGCATTTTTAAATTTTTACATTATATTATATAACATTATATATTGAATAATGTAGCATACATAATACATAAGGCACATTAGTAGCACATCTATAATGGTTAACAATACTTATAAAATTTATCTTTATAAGTAATCCCTTTATAATATTTAGAGTTAAAGTAAGCACTATATTTCCTTTATCATGTTGAAGTAGTATAGTTATAAATAAAATTTTTAAGGAATTTCTTTTATAAATTATATATAGCATCTCAATTTCTACTATACATATGTTATCAATTATACATTACATATTTGCTATATACTTCATATAATGCACCAATAAACAATAAACCTTTTTATAGAACTAAATGCTACAAATTCATCAGTTAGTCTTTTTTTAAAAAAATTTCTATATTGATATAAAAAAATTGACTGACAATTTTATAGAGCTCAGTTCTGTATCCCTATAACAAATTGCAGCACAGAATAATACTGCAATACACGGAAAAGTTTGTATATGGAACCACACGAACCTGCACGTAAATCTATACGAGACAATGTATGAGAAAGCACGTTTACAGCACGTAATAGGGCGCAAATTCCATGCAACAGTGCACGTACTAACGTGCAATTTTATGTGTTTTCTCATGCATTGTCTTGTGCATATTTACGTGCAGAAAATAACATATAATAGCATATATCCACACATATACATATAATAACATATATCCGTATATACATTTATATATATTATTTTATTACTAAAATTTTATAATTTTATTAACCAAATTTTATAATTTTTATTAACTAAAATTTATATTTTATTAATTACTTTTATTATTTTATTAATTAAATTTTATAATACAAATACTTTAATTTAATAATTTACATGCCAAATAAGAAAATACTTCTTATCACTAAACTACTACTTAAAAATAACCAAGCAACTAATAATATTGAAAATCAAAGTAAAGCAATAGTACCAAAATGAAAAGTTCAAAAAAAATCGAAAGGACTACTCTAGAAATAACTCCAATAGTGACAACTCCAATTACGCCAACTCCAATGATAGTAACTCAAGAGAGATGCTAAAATGCAATAATATACGAAAGTAAATAAAAAATAAAAGAAAAAATAATTGTAATAAAAAAACAAAGCTGCGTTACCTCCAAAAATGATGAAAAAACATACACAAAAAACAATAATAATTCCAAAAGAGCAACTTTCAAGCCAATAACTCCGAAGGATGGTTTCAAAAACAATGACAATAACTAAAAAAAATTATACTGTATAAAAATTAGTGGGTTGTAAAAAAAAATTATAAACTATAAAAGAAAATAATAAAAATTGTAAGTGTAAAAAAAAAAACAAATAATCAAATATTTATTTACTTACAAATCAAATGTAATTTTTGCGCGTCAATGCACAGAAATTATTATTGTTAAGTGCAAAAAAAATCAAAAAAACAAAAATGTAATATTTATTTACTCACAAATAAATGTTTTTGTATGCGTCATTGCACGGAAATTATAATCATTAAGAATCTTAACGATCATCATGTTAATGCACAGAATTTTGATCTTCATCATATTAGTACATGGAATATGATCGTTAAGGATCTTAATGATTGTGACAATTGTGATGTCATGCATAAAAATTAATTATGATCGTTAAGAATCTTAACGATTGTGACAATCATCACTGAAATAATGATCGTTAAGGAGTTTTAATGATTGTGGTGATCATGACATCATGTACAGAAATGAACATTATGATCGTTAAAATTGATCGTTAAGGAATCTTAACAATTGTGATGATCGTGACGACGTGCACTGAAATTATGATCTTTAAGAATCTTAACGATTATGCACGTCAGAGCGCGAAAATTATAATTATGATCGTTAAGAACCTTAACGATTGTGCACGTCAGTGCACGAAAATTATGATCGTTAAGAATCTTAATGATTGTGCACATTAGTGCACAGAAATTATGTGATCATTAAGATTAATGCACGTCAATATATGGATATAATACTATGCACGATAGTGCATGGATTTCAATTTTTCATGTAATAACGTGTATTAAATTTTATGGACAATCAGTTTCTGTGCAGTTTCCGTGCAGTGATTATGTAAACCGTGCTTACCCGCATACAATTCCGTGTTTCGAGTTTTCATAGGGTATATGAAGCTTTTTTTAAAATTTTGACCATAAAATGTTTTAGCATTAAAAAAAAAGTAAATACTAGGTTTTGGTACAGTATATCAAAATATATTAAGCTTACTAGCCAATTAATCGCATGAAATGAAATTTACAATTTTGTATCAAAATATCCCAATAAAAAATCCTGATGGTACTAAATCCTAATGTATTAAATATTGAAAAAACAAAATTCAGAAGAGACAATATCCTGAAAAACTAAATCCTAAAAAAAATTAACTAATTTATTCATTAATTGATGATCCGGATAAGATCGGAACTATTACCATATGGGTTGTGGACTAGGAAAACCCGCCTTTGACACTTTTTCAACAATTTTGAGATTTTTGATTCAAATGAAAGTGCTGGTTTTTATCTATACGTATGTTACTTTTTACCCCATGTTGATATAATAAATTATCGTGATTTTTTAACTTGAATGTAAACCAATTTTTTAACGATCGTGTTCTAAAAATAGATTTACAACCGACTCAATTAAATTAGATTGGTTAATCAGTGGTTCATAATCACATGACATTGTTTATTCAGTAATTGATATCTAAAAATAAATAAAAAATTCAGGGGTAAAATTTAGGTAACACAAACTATAATCGCTATTTTCTCAAAATGGAAACCCCCCTTCAGAGGCGGGTTTTCCTAGTCCACAACCCATATTGGGACAATAGTAAATTTTGGGGATAAGTACAATATAAATTTTTATTATATGCAGAAATCTGAAGTCGGTCCAATGAAAAGTATTTTTTTATTAAGTTAACAGTTCATGTCAATTAATTGAAAGTTGTAGAGCACAATGAGACGCATCTAATGGTGGTTATATCATTCAAATCGGCCCAGTGTACGCTGAGATATCGTTAAAAAACGATTGGCCGACTATATAAAATTTCTAGTTTGTTTACATAGAATTTTATATAGTCGGCCAATCGTTTTTTGGCGATATTTCAGCGTACACTGGGTCGAATTGAATTCTCTAACTACTATTGGATGCGTCTCAGTGAGCTCTCCAACTTTCAATTAATTGACATGAACTGTTAACTTAATAAAAAAATACTTTTCATTGGACCGACGTCAGATTTCAGCATATAGTAAAAAACATAGTAATTTCCCCCAAATTCTAATATAAAAATAGTGCCGATCTTATCCGGATTAGCAATTAAGTTATTATAATCTTAAAGATTATAATAAAATTATCAAAATTATATCTTATAATAATCTTATAATACTCATAATAATCTTATAATAATTTTAAAATAATCTTATAATAGTCTAATCTTATAATAATCTTAAAATAATCTTAAAATAATCTTAAAATAATCTTACAATAATCTTAAAATAATCTTATAATCATCTTAAAAAAATCTTAATAAAATCTTAAAAACATCTTAAAATAATCTCAAACAACAATCATATGATTATCTTATAATAATTTATAATTATTGAACTATAATAATATTATTATTTTTAGATATTAAATCTTAAAATAGTCTTAAACTATCTTAAATTCATAAAAAAAAAAGTGCTAGTTTCTGTAAAGTATAATTATGATTTTGTGGAGTTTTTTTTTTCAGGATTTAGTTTATTGGGATATTATCTCTTCGGGATTTTGTTCTTTCGAGATTTAGTACATCTGAATTTAGTGCTATTGGGATATTGATACAAAATCAAAATTTACACTTTATGTGGGTATAAGTTTCCGGAACCTTATTCCTTATTCATAATTATTATTATTAATGTTGAATATAAGCGCAAATTTAAAATTTATGGATGCATAAATCATTAGGTGCAAAAACTAAAAAACTGAAATTTTATAAAAAACATCCTAATGAGCTTAATGTCGGAGATCTAGAAGAAATTATAGATAAACGAGATCGTGAGTTAAATTATTTATGAATTAAAATATTGATAATAAAAATATTATGTAAAATTAGCTTTAAAGTATTTCGAGTGGATACAAATGATGTTGAAAAGAGGAGAAATACAAAATTTTGATTACTCTGAATTTAGTGATGTCAATGAAATTGGTAGAGGTAATACAATCTGAATTAGCTTTTTAAGAAATATTATCCATAACACTGATGTTTTTATTATTGAAACGCATATAATTAAAGGGAACTACTGTTACTATTGTGTAGGGAGAGCGTTGCTAAATTAATATCAAATTTAACTCCAATAGTATAAACTCTGGTTCTATATATCGATCATTAAACGGGCAGGCACGTGATATTAGGTTACAAAACAACGCCTATAGATTTCACACAAAAACATTAATAATTGAATTTACCTCCTAACGTGACTTCACACTATATGATAAACTTCACTTCGTCCCGGTGCAAAATATCTTGGAGGGTGGCTCACAAAAGTATCAATATAAAAGGCAAATCAAATCACTAATAATTAAATTTATTCTATACTCTAATGTGGAAGCTTTACGAGGTTTTGCAGTTAAATGCTATGTTCTGTTTTACTCAATATTTGCCTATTCTTATTTCTCTATTATAGTATCACTATAATGTGCAATCCTTTTTTCTAATGTACCTGGGTTTTAATATCAAGCTCGGACGATTCCTATTATTACGTTTCACAGGATCATGACACTAACGCTAATACTTTCTTTAACAATGATGTGCATTTGTGCGATTTCAACTACGGTAGTGATTTCCCTTCATCTATTTTTGAGCTTTACAAAATTAATATATAACTAAAAATAACTAATCTGCGCTTAGTTTTACTAAAATGGAAATGAAATAGCAATAAATAAGGAATAAAATAAAAAAAGGAAAAGGAAAATAGATCGGATGTTAGCCGAGGTTTTTCACAGCATTGCATGCATTTAATGTTTCAAGGATAGATTTAATTTTAAGGTGATATGAGTCGAAGTAAACGCTATTACGAATATTACTTCTATCTCTGGACCGTCAGATTCTAAATATATACCAGGTTGTTTATGATAAATATAAAAGTCATGTTTAACAAAAAGGGCTTAAAAAAAGTTTCAATATCATAATCATTCTATCTTAATTTATCGCATCCTACCTATCTTTTTTTATACAAACAATAGCTTCTATACTCATAATACATTTGTGGTATCGGGATTTAATTGCCTTAAATATGAGTCACAAATAAACTTTATCATAATGAACTTGTATCAAAGTGACTGATTATAATTAGCTAAGAGTAAAATTCGATAAAAAATTATTCTTGTGCCGTACATTGCATTTATCCGATTTTTTTAAAGTGAATTCTTATGAAGTAAACAATACCATACAAAGCTCAGTCCAGTATTATCGTCTTTAGATGTTTCTTAATGAGTATTAATATTTTTAAAACTGTTCGATGTGGCATGAAATTTTTTCACTTTCGTATATCTAATTTTGGCACCTATCACATAATCTGATGCTTGTGCGACTTAAATTTTAAGAAATGTGGTATAAACCATAACTACATAATCTCACTCTTAATAGTTTTTGATGGTAATATAT
The DNA here is from genome assembly GCA_003550325.1 of Gigaspora rosea. Classification (NCBI taxonomy): domain Eukaryota; kingdom Fungi; phylum Glomeromycota; class Glomeromycetes; order Diversisporales; family Gigasporaceae; genus Gigaspora; species Gigaspora rosea. Next base: position 24,889 of record QKWP01002534.1, on the reverse strand, counting down.
TCTTCATAAACACCACTGCATGTTGCATTTATTTAATAATAGAGATATTACACGCCGCATGCGTCAAACAGGTGAAAGAAATCATAAAACTAGCATAGTTCCGAATATAAATATTAAGCTCTTGCTTTTTTATTAACAATATTACAGTTTGATCGCTATGGATAGGTTTTACCGTTCCATGATCCTTGATATCTAGGGTTGTTAATGGAGTGGAGTGGATTGGGTTGGGTTAAAATTAGACGGAGTAGGCCTTACTCCAACCCAACCCGGGTTATATTTAAATTAATACTCCGGGTTGTACTCCGGGTTGTACTCCAGGTTGTACTTCAGGTTGTGCTCCGGGTTGTGCTCCAGGGTTGTGCTCCAGGTTAATGCTCCGGGTTATAAAAATAATTTTGCTCCAGACCACTCATATGGAGCAACCCGGGTTTTGCTCCATATAAGTATAGCGTGCTTCAGCTTTGATTGGCCAATAGACTTACATTACGAACCCAAAGTAAACCATTTGGGGTCTTTGCCTTGCAAATGACCTTACGGGGCTATGTAGATCTTATGAATAAAAATTAAAATTTCTAACTATCCAATAATTCAATTCAAATAAATTTTTTTTTGTTTTGTAGAACTCACTAAGCTCTACAAAATAAAAAAAGTTTATTTGGATTGGATTATTGGATAGCTAGAAATTTTAATTTTATTCATAAGACCCGTAAGGTCATTTTCAAGGCAAAGACCCCATTTCGCAAAATATTACAGTAGTAATTGAATAAAGACGCATTTATTTAGATTTTAATAATTACAATAATTTATTACTTTGATCTGATAGTCATTGTTATACATATAATCTGATTAGATTTAAAAAAAGACATCGATATCTAAAAATTTTAAGTTTTAACGATCTGTTAGTATACAAAGAGCTTTGTGTTAAAACTAAACGGCAAACAAGTTGAATAATGGTAATGATCATATGGGTTTGCCGGATAATAAATAAAAAAAAAATAATAATTAAATTAATATAAATAAATTAAAAAGGAATAATAAAAAACTACAAGTAAAAGTACGCGAAATTCAAACCTATCTTTCAACAGTTCCAGCAAATTTTCTAGTTTTACTTATTAGAATTTTAGATTATACAAAAGTTGAAACCAGTTTTGACTTTCATCAATATCAAAATCCATAGGCTTCGTTAATCTAAACTAACTATCGATCTTGAGAACAAACTTGCTAAAGATCAACTATAGAAGAAAAAGCACTAATATTTCTTTTGTTTTAGAGATTCTTATATAGTATAAGTAATAACTAAATTTAAAAAAAAAACGCTCTATAACTAACCTTCATGATTATTCCTCCATTTTCATGATTATTTTGATAGTATATGGAGCGAAAGGTGTAGTTTCTGAATATATATTCGGTCCTCATGTTTAAAGTCAGATGATATATGCAGTGTATGTGTGACATACATTTCAGTAATTGACCGATCAGATTTAAAGACTGCTATGATGCTCCAGGCCACTCCATTATTTGGAGCAACCCGGGTTTTGCTCCAGATTACTCCACATGGAGCAGCCCGGGTTTTGCTCCAGGTCACTCCATATGGAGCAGCCCGGGTTTTGCTCCAGGTCACTCCATATGGAGCAACCCGGGTTATAAGAAATAACTTTGCTCCGGGTTATTATATAATTCTTAAAATCCCAACCCACTCCAACCTTAAACTGGAGTATAACCCGGGTTGCTCCGGAGTATGTTGCTCCATTAACAACCCTATTGATATCATAGGAAATAATTCCAGATTTTCAGTCTACACATGAATATTAATTAAATCATTCCGAATTCGTCGTTTAGGATGTCGTTGTTACTAAGCAGCATCAATTAATCCGATTAGTTGTTTTTTTTTTTGGTCTTTTTAAAGGGGATACCCTACGGCGTCTCTTTATCTTTAAAGTGAACTTTCTAGTATCTTTTAAGATAGAAACAATATTTATGTGATTGTTTACTTGCGTAATGTTTAAAATGTAATCTAAACATATAAATCAGTTGCCCGGTATATGATTTACATTAGTCAATCAAACAAACGTCTTCTATGATTCTTGATGTTTTTTTGACCTGATGAAATTTTGGATATGCATTTTATTGAACATTATACGATATGTAATTAAACTGATCGCAACTATAACCATAAAAGTGTAGATATGGACTAAATGACCCCTACCTTTTGGCACAGTGAGAGGAATCACAAAAGTGACTAATAAGCATTAACTAATTAATTGTATTAGTCGACTAATAAGCATTAACTAATTAATTGTATTAGTCGACTAATAAGCATTAACTAATTAATTGTATTAGTCGATGTTTATTAGCCAATGTAAATCACCTTAATCCCACCCGAAAATTCGAAGTGATTTGAAAATTAGTGGGACACGTGATTAATTTTGTGAGCAAATTTCGGTAATTATTTTCGGTAATAAAAGTATAGTTTTCGAAAATATGATAATATAATTTTCGGCCGGAACAAAACCGCGATAATATGTCGGCCGAAATTATATTATCGAAAAACTATACTGTAAAATAATTATCGAAATTTGGATGATCATCACAAATTCATCGCGTGTCCCACTAATTTTCTAAAGGGTTATAATTCTGAAAATTTAACTAGTATACATTATTAAGTATTGAAATTATAAACCACCGATATTTAAGACGCAATCCTGAAGAAGGCTTCGTTAGGAACATTAACGTTATAGCGGAAAATTTATAAAAACAATACTGTACTAACGTACTTAAGTACAGTGCATACAATGCAGTACATCTTTAAGTGTTACACATAATTTTCTAATTTTATAACAATATTGCATAAAAATGTGCATTGTTATTTTTATAAATAAATAAAAAGCTCGTCTTGAAGCTCCTTTTTACTTTGTATTGATCAATAAGAACTTCACTCTAGAAAAAGTAGTTTCAAGAGTCGGATTTATTAGTCCGTTTCAAATCTCTAGATAACCTGACATTATAACGGATAATAAAAAAACAAAGCTTTATGTTATGTGAAACAATCATCCATGAGGGCTTACGTACGTAACCAGGAACAGGATTGCTTCTATATAAATACAGAAGCTGTGAACATCTGTATTGTTATTAGCCCTGAAATCGTTATTGTTCAAATCTATAGTTCCATATGCCAAATAACATTGATGAATACATCAGATAGAGTACCTAATCTTTAGGTAAAAATGTTAAGAAAGAAGGTAGGCTGTTTTGTAAAGATGTATACAGTCGATCCTGTCAAACTGGCATGAAGGACAGATTTTGTATTAATTATATATATTATTCTTTTTTAAAAAAAAAAAATGTGCGGATGCCTAAATTATTAGATCCAAAAATTAAAAAAAAAAATCGTTAAGAAATTTTGCGATGTGCACAATTTTGGAGTTCCAAACCAAATTACAGATATGCAAGACAGTGAGTTAAGTTATTTATTGTCGGGGATGATGCTGGAATCAGATGATACTGAATTTTGATCTATTTTGATATGAAATTTTTAAATTTTTTTGGGGTGTTTTTTTCGTTTTTGTCTCATAGGGTTAGGGTAAGGATTGGGTGTAGATTTGATATTTAAAAAGTATATGTGGATTTTAGCAGGGCTTATAATTTCAAATCAAGACCCCAAATTTCAGCATCATCCGATTTCAGCATCATCACCGACATTTATTAATGTACGGCACCGATAGTGTGATGTACTTATGCAATATTAGCATTAGAAATGATGTTGAAAAGACACGATATCCAAATTCATAATTACGTTGAATTTAGTGATTTCAATGAAAGCTTTTTTTAAAAGTCATATATAAATACTGATAACCTTTATTATAATCAAAGGTAGCCACAGTATTGTATGTTCTGCTGAATACCGTGGAGAAAAGATTGCACTTAAAAAATTTACAAGGCATGAAGATAAAATATTAGTCAATGAGGTGATGTGCTAATCATTGTTAGTATCTAAGACCATTAATTACCACAACTAACAAATTTTATATAATTTATAGCTAAAAAGACACATTATAGTTAAAAATCATGAAAACATTATTAAATTTTTAGGAATTACAGAACGTAAGATATATGGATAAAAAAAAAATAATTTGTAATGTGACTTTATCATTAAATATTCCCTCGATTGTCAATAACGTGATTTATCAATATGTTTATTTATAATGATGATAAAAAGACTTGATATATTTATATATTTATACTAATTATAAATAATGATTAGATTCAGAAACTCCGGAAAACAATTACATGATAGTATTGCAGTTTGCAAGTGGCGGTAATTTGAAAGACTATTTAGAAAGCAAGACGTGCGATGGTATTTTTGAAATCTTATGGACAGAACTTATTCAGATAGCAGAACAAATTATTTTCGGAATGCAACACTTGCATGATAATAACATGGTGCATGGAAAATTGGCAAGTTTTAATTAAAATATTTTATTCTGATTAACCTTAAATTGATCATTATCATAATTATAATTTTCAGCGTCCTAAAAATATCCTAATAAATAACAATAAAATCTTGATCTCTGGATTGGGTTCAGCACGGAAACCTGATGATAGTTTGATGACACTGTTTGAAGAGTTTGAAGAAGGAATAACATGCGAATATTCCGACCCTCAAATTTTCATCAAATCTCGATTCATCCTAAACACTAAATCGGACATATATAGTTTAGGAGTAATATTATGGGAGCTTACAAGCGGAATACGTCCTTTTTCGAAGATTCCTAATAAGCATTCTTTAGCTCATCTTACCTCAAAGGGCAAACGAGAAAGAAGGATTCCTGGCACGCCTTCAAATTATGTGAAACTTTATAAGAAATGCTGGAATACTAAACCAAAAAAACGTCCGGAACTAAAAGAAATTTTACATAAACTTCAACAATCTCGAGAAGCGACTAACATAATTAAAAATCGTATATCTTAATATTATCATATGGCTGAAAATTTTAAACGAGCAAAATCTGAACGAGACGAACAAATTCACTCGCAAATGATGAATAATATTATAATACCACTGAAAAATTTGTAATCAAGCAAAATCTGAAAAAGACGAACATATTCACTTGCAAATGCTGAAAATATACATTATGTAAAACTAACCTATAAATAAGTTGTAAAATTGCTTTATATTGCATTATAATAATCTAAAAATAATATGGATTTAATAAAATCAAATAAACGTTTTTCAGAATAATGTGATTTTTTTTTGAAATCTGAATTTTTTTGCCAACTTCACTCAATTTGACCTGGTAAATAAACTATGACAGGGATTATTATTGAAGTAACGTTGGCCATGTTTACAGATCCGGTCTAAATTCATAATAACAATAACGAATTATTCCGATTGATTTATTTATTAATAAATATTATTTATATACATGTATAATATTTATATTTGTTATTAGGTTCTTGCATTATTATATAATTATTCGAATTTTTTTAGTATTTTTGTCAGATTTTTATTACTCCTATTCTAAATAATTAAAGGGTTACTAAAATTTTAAAACTAAGTTTTTTTTAAGCTATATAAATTTTAAAATTCTTTATTAATTTACTTAATCTATTATAAAATTAACGCCCTTAAAAAACTCTTAATTATTAACATTTTTAAACAACTCTCTAAAAATCATGAAACGTGAATTTGCCAACTTTGCTTCTTTTGTTTGATTACCTTATATTTACAAACTGTTTTGAGCGAAAAGATAGCCAAAAAAAGTTAATCAAATGTTTACGGAAAACGTTTTGTAATGTCTTAGAACAAGCGCAAGAACAAGTGAGAGTGTAAAAGAGGTCAAAATTTTGCAAATTAAGCAATTTGATTGGTAAAAGTTTTTTTATACAATCAAACTGCTGAAAAACTGCTGTTAGTATTGTTCGGGGCCCTAGTGCAATAACAAAAATTATTCTGCAATAGATAAAAAGAAAAACATAAGATTAATAAAAAATAGTGAATATTAGCAATTATTAAGAAAAATTACATTTTTTTTTCTTATGAATTTTGTTTAAAATACGTGTAAAATATTAATATTATAATCATAAGAACTTCATGATTGATACAACAGGTAAAGATTTTGTAGCAATACTTGTGAAATAATAATCATCATGACAAGTTTTTTTGTACATATTGTGAATTAGAGTAATTTAAAGATTCTTACAATTAATATAATAAGTAAAGGCTCTGTTTGCATAAGTTTTAAAGTATACAAAATATATATATATATATATTAGTTTATCATGATAATTAATAGAAATTGCTTTATATGATATTTATAAAGATTATAATCATTAGATACCAATACGGTGTGGCTTGCTTTACCAACAATCAATACACTGACACCCCACTCAATGACAACCAATTTACTGACAGGCTTGTCTTACAGATGACCAGTTCACCAACACTCAACTCACAGACAAGCTGACTTGATCAACAAGCTTATTTTGTCAACAATTAATTCACCGATAGTACATTTCACTGACAAGATTGATTTACTAACAAGCTTATTTTGATGACAATATAATTCATCGACACTACATTTCACTAATAATGCTTAATTTATTTGTGTGGGTAATACAAAATCTGATTTTGTAAATAAACTAAGCACGTAAAATAAAAATTTAGGGTTAGAGCCTTAGTATTAGAGGCTATAGAATGTTTGTTATATGTAAAATTTCATTCTTGTCATTTTTAATCAGTGACCAAGATTGATTTAAACATTAGTTTTTGTATATTTTTGCTTTTTTTTTCTTTTACGTGTATTCAGATTCTTCATTGGGCTGATCCAGAATAGTCAAAATTTGCCCTCTCCAATTGGCTATTTCTCTTCAGGAGTTTATATTACCCAGAATTAACAAAAAAAAAATCCTATAATAAAAATCCTAACAATCCTGACATAAAAAAGCTTATTAAATTTATTTAAGTTAGGTTTGAGTTAGAGTGAGTTAAATTAAAATCTAAACCACAAGTTTTATTCTTTAGGCATTTAAAATTTTAAAAGAGTAGTAGTATTTTTTGTAAAGCTATTTTTTATGGAGATTTAAAGCCACTGGCACCATACAACTTCTTAACTTAACAACAATTCAGTACCAACTTATTTTATAATGAATTGCTACCAGATAATAACTAGTGCTAATTTAAATACAACTTATTTACTAGAAAGGACTTTCACAAATCTATACTCAAACACTTCTAAAATATATAATTCACAAGCATGCTATAACAAATTTCTTATTATATATTACAAACCCTTTCTGTATTACAAACAAAACCCTGAATAATCTATATAAGCTTATATTTGGGCATTCTAATAAATTTTTTTTGTTAGTACATTTATATTGGTAATATAATATATATTTCAAATACTAGATAAAAATTTAGTCTTTTTTATTTTTTTTTTTGAAATATAAGTCTGTTCTCAAAAAAATTTTACTACAACATTTTTAAAAAAAAATAATATTTTTTAAAAATTTTTTAAAAAGTATATTCAATATATGTAAAAATTAAAAGTTAAATAATAAAAAAGTTCTTTAGTATATGCATATTTTGATTTTTCAAACAAGTTTACTTAAGTGATAATTATTAATTTATATAGTAAAATCAAAATTTTACTATATTGCAACTATCAGTGATTGTACAAAAATCAATTTTATCTAAAAATAAATCCGTTTTACTATTATATACATAGTTATATAAGTATGATACTCTTACACTTATATACCTAGATATAAACCAAGATTTGGTATTCAAAAACCACTACAAAACACAGTCTACAGCAATAAACATGTTGCAAAAATACAGTAATACAAATTTCTTAAAATTTTATTTTAAACAAAAGCTCTATATGGGGGCTTTGCAGTAAAAAGGGTGGATACAACCACAAAATAAAAAACATTTTTTATTAAATTCTAGTAAATTTCAATGTGATCAACCTTTTCAATTATAAAGCTATTATAAATGAAAGTTAATTTGCATAATAAAAAATCAAGATATGTAATGTAAAAAGAAAGTTGCACAAGGTCGAAGTCAAGCACATCACAAGATTATCTATTAGTCACATATTATATTTAATCAATCAAAATTGTAAATTTTGATTAACCCGGATCAGTCTTAAAATCAAAACAAAGTAATTAAATTCAATTATCTTAAAATTATATATATTGATGTATCTGTTCTTTCTACTGCAAAGACCCTATATAGTCACTTTTTATATTTTGTAATACAATTATAACGATATAGAGGTACCTTTATATTAGTTACATTTTATTATAATTACGGCTTTTTGTATTCCAAAGATGTAATTATAAAGAGGGACAACTGTATAAGTTAGTAATGACAAATAATCTAAAATAACCCAAATAATTCAAATAACTATTGGGTCATTTTAAAAATAAAATAACCTATTGGGTTATTTGAATTTTATTGATAGAAATACCAATTAATTAAAACTTGATTAAATTATAAAATTTGAAGTCAACAATAATTCAAAATATTAAAAAATATTAAATATTTAGGGAATTATAATTAGGTGCACCATGTACTGTGATGCACCTCTAATCATGGAGATATAAATAGTTAATGATCGATAATGATCATCATTATTTTTTTCTGCAATTTTAATTTTTCTTTTTTTGACACATTTAACTAAATATTATTTTCTTTTTTTAGACAACAGGATTTTACTATTTTTGGTATCACATTACTGATAACATCATTTTTATTATTATTTGTTTCTAGTATCATCATTATTGTTATTGTGTATTTAGGGTAGAGACATTTATCAGGTAATTTAAGGCTAATAAGAGGCCTACCACCTCCTCCCGCCTGATATAATATAACGAAATATGATAGCCTAATTTATTAATTATAAAAATTGTACTAGTACATTATATTAGTATTATAAACTACTATATGCAAGACCCCCAGATATAAGACCCTTATGTACTAGACCCGAGTGTGAATTATGGGTTTGTTTTTATATTTAAACTGCCCACTAAGAATAAAAAACATACACACATTTTAAAATTTTCATACTAATAGTGAATCCACCCATGTACTAGACCCGAATTTTAGATTTAATATTGGTTGGGTATAAGAGATCCAGGTCTTCTATATAGCATTTTATAGTATATACAACCTAATTTTAAACCTGTTAAGCTCAAGCCATGCAATTCATTAACAACATATTGTAAATGTGTGTATACTCTAGTGATGCCACTGAAATTGATTTTTGAAAAAGGCCTATTTCGTCTTCATTAGAGAAAATTAAAATTTTTTATAAGGAAGAGCAAATAAAATTTATATAGATATGTTCCTTATAATTTCGTCTATTCATCAAATAATTTCATCTTTCAAGTAAAATAGATCAAAAACAATTTTGTCTTCAAATTTTAATTTTGGGTTTTAGAACCCGAAATGCTTTCGTCCTCATATATAGTATACTCTAAAATAGACCCACTATGAATTTAGACATAGCTACGAACTACAAAAACAATTGTATATATATTTTATATCTGGTCTTTTCATGAAATAAACTTTTGGTATGTACTAGACTTGGGGTCTCTAAAATTTGGTAGAATAAAATAAACTCAGGCTCGTTTATGCACATTTATGGTAAATCCATTTAGGTATAAATAGTTATACATAAAAGATAACATATAAAGGATGTCATTAATAAAGAATTATTTTTATAATTGATCAAATTTTGGCATCGAAACAAGCTTGCTTGTATTATATTAGAGTTGTTCTATTGTGCATTCATATACATATATTCGTGTATATATATTGTATATATTCGGGTTGATTCGCAATATATCCCACTCGTTGAAATTTTAGCATAAGGTAATTTGATTCTTAATTAAAACAAAAGCAATTCCTTATAGCACCTTAAAAAGATATGGCTCTACATTTTTTGTGAAAATTATCAAGGAAATTTCTGATTTTATATTATTTATTAATCTTATTTTCAATTAGTTTCAGACAATTAAATGAATTGTCATTACAGTAATACTAAGATGCACATTTAAAAGTTTTGTTTGAAATCAGTAAAATTTCAAATTTCAACATAGCATTCTGCAAACATCAGAAAATTTTTTATATAGATACATATCGATATATAGCAATAAATCGATGCATATCGATTAGAAAATAACAGCATATATCGATAATTTAGGCTATATAACGATACATAACTAAAAAATGATATATACCAGTAAATGATAATTATTGTTAAATAACTAATTATCGATATATATCGAGTATATTAATATCGATATAAATCATTTATTAGATTCATATCGCAATGTAGCAGACCTATTACTATCGATATATAGCAATATTTGTTAATTATCGATATATAACCTATTAAAAATATTTGATATATATCGGCAATTAACAAAATATCGCTATATATCGATAATAATAGATCTGCTACATTGCGATAAAATCTAATAAATGATTTATATCAATATTAATATAATCGATATATATCGATATTAATATAATCGATATATATCGATAATTAGTTATTTAACGATATTTATCATTTACCAGTATATATCGATATGTTTGCTATTTAACGATATTTAGTCTTTTCTGATATATAGCGAAAAGATTTTTGTGTTACCATGCGATTGCATCTATTTATTAATTTTTTTTATTTTGATCTTTTGATCTTTTTTTTATATTTTTTTCAGTTCGATTTTTTTATATAACTTATATTTTGAACTTTTTTTTATTTCGATTTTATAATTTTTTTTATTCGTTTATTTATATATTTCGATTTTATAATTTTTTTTATTCATTTATTTATATACAGTATTTCAATTTTATAATTTTTTTTTATTCATTTATTTATTTTTTATATTTTTATTTATTTATTTTTTTTTTGTACTTAGAAAACCCCAAAAACCTACGACCCAACAGGTAACTAAAAGAAACCGAAGAACAGAAGAGGCCATTCAGAAACAAGAAAAACAAAATATGATTTGCAAACAAGGACAACTAGGAAGCAACTTTCTGACGGGAATTAGACCAACAAAGAAGAATTAAAAATATACAGATATGTTGTTGGAAATAAAGGTTGACTCCAAGCAGATTAGTAAAGTGGAGATTTCCTATTTACCTTACGGAAGTACGTTCTTCTTGAGAATGGTCATTAAAAAAGTAGATTGCACAAATCTACATAAAGATAAGTATTTTTTTGTTATCATTACAACTAATACTAATATATTTTTTGGTATTTTCTTGCAGTGATTTGGTGGCATTTTTCGGGATTTTAACTTGTGGTGAAGTGATACCTTTCTTGCAGTGAAACAACGGCATTCTTGCGGTAAAGTAACAGCATTCTACTTTTGCTGTTTCATTGATATCGTTTAAGGGTTTTAGGTTCTTGATGTTCTTGTTGGTAAATTAGTCCTGAAGTCTTATACTTCGAGTAGTTGTTTTTTTTTACTAGGTAAGTCGCTTTGGTGTCATTGTCATCGTTTTCTTTGGAGTTGCTTTGGTGTCATTGTCGTCGTTGTCTTTGGAGCCTTTGGGAGTGCTTTCACTACTTTAGTGTTGTTGTCGTTGGTGGGTTTCTTTGCTTAGTAACTTCAATCTTTGGGTTTTTGGTACTTTCTCAAGTATAAATAGAAGGAACTTTGAAAGTTTGTAGTAGTTTAATCAGTTTTCATTTTTGGGAAGATTTTGGAAATTTTTTTCTTTTCCGAGCACTAATACAACATGGTATTGTATTAGTGTGTATTTAGTTGCTACTTTTTGTTGCTATTATTTGTATTTAGAAGTTGGGCCGATTAGTTATTAAAAATAAACTTGTATATATCAAAGCTTTTAAATAAATTTTAATTTTAATAATATAATTATTGTATAATCGGGTAGATATATTATGATACAGATGCATTAGTTTTGTATATTGATTATATGGAGTGCTCCGTATTAAAAGGGCCCATTTTTACAATTTTTTGAAAAATGAGTTTTTATTAAATTCATGTAAATTTTGACATAATTGATATTTTTCAATTATTAATAAAAGTTGATTTGCATAATAAAAAATCAAGATAATTTAAAAAGAAAAATTACATGAGGCTGCGTAGAGCCAACACGTCACGAGATTATCCGATAGTCACCTGCCTTCTTTAACCAATCAAAATCGTGAAATTTAATTAATCCCGAATCAGTCCGAAAATCAAAACAAATGGTTAAACTCAATTATCTCAAAATGAGATAAATGTAAAAATGGGACCTTTTAATACGGAGCACTCCATAT
>QKWP01002534.1:0-11461 GCA_003550325.1 Gigaspora rosea | reverse complement strand
GGGTGTTACATATTAAAACAGCCCTTTTTTACTTATAATTTATTTTGAGATAATTGAGTTTAATCATTTGGTTTGATTTTCGGACTGATCCGGGATTAATTAAATTTCACGATTTTGATTGGTTAAATGTAACAGGTGACTATCGGGTAATCTCGTGATGTGTTGGCTCTACACGGCTTCATGTATTTTTTCTTTTACAATTATCTTGATTTTTTATTATGCAAATCGACTTTCATTTATAATTGAAAACTATCGATCATGTCAAAATTTATATAAATCTAATGAAAACTCAATTTTCAAAAAATTGCTGTTTTAATGTGTAACACCCCATATATCAATTATTAATTATTATAGATATATATTGATCATAATCACTATCAATATATATCGATTATTAACCATTATGGATATTAGGGTTCCGCAATTAGATTTGATCTTCAAATATTTGAATCAAATATTTGATCAAATTCAAATTCAAATTTGACTATATTTGATTTGATCAAATTCAAATATGGCCATATTTGATTTGATTTGACAAATATTTGATTTGATTTGAAAATTACTATTAAAAATTCAAATTCAAATCAAATTCAAATTCAAATATTTGAATCAGATCAAATTCAAATCAGGGTCAATTTGATTTGATCAAATTCAAATTGATCCAATATTTGATTTGATTTGAATTTGAGGAACCCTAATGGATATATATCAATTATAATCACTATTGATAAAAATTGGCAGGGGTTCTAGTAATCATATATATCCACTTGGTTAGTAATCAATATATATCTATATATAAAATTTGCTAATGAAGACCGCATCTTTTCGCAAAGTACAATAATAACTATCTGAAAACTGAATTAATCATTTCATAAGATAAAAAAAATTATTAGTTATAAAAATAATACTTAAAACAATAGCTATTTTATGCTAGTATTCATGCCAACTTAATTGATGATCTGCCAGTCAACTGATCATGTCATAGTATAACGTGATGCAAGTTACTATATAAATCACTTATAAATGAAATGCACGATCACCCAAGGAAAATATTTTTCTTACTAAGTTAGTGAGTCATGTTGACTAATTGAAAGGTGTAGAGCTCGTCGAGACGCATCTAACGGTGGTTAGATCATCAAAATCGGCCCAGTAGATGAGGAGATATCATCAAAAAACGATTGGGCGACTATATAACTTTGTTTACACAAAATTTTACATAGTAGCCCAATGTTTTTTGAAGATAACTCAGCATATACTGGGCCAATTTTGATGATCTCACCACCATTAGATTCGTCATAATGAGCTCTACAACTTTCAATTAATTGGCATGATCCATTAGCTTAATAAAAAATATTTTTCCTTGGGTGATCGTGGCATTTCTACTTATAATATAGATTATTACAGTCGCACCCCCCTAAGTGCACACCCCCTAAGTGCACGGTATATGAAAAACCTCTTTAAGTGCACGGCCCCTCTTGGTCCCAAACAATATAACAATTATAAATTTTAACCCCTCTAAGTGCAAACCCCCTCTAAGTGCACATTTTGGCTTTTTTTCACTATGGTCCCAAGGGCATGCACTTAGGGGGGTGCGACTGTATTGTATAAATGCCACGATCACCAAAGGAAAAATATTTTTTTACTAAGTTAATGAATCATGCCGATTAATTGAAAGTTGTAGAGCTCATTATGACGAATCTAATAGTGGTGAGATCATCAAAATTGGCCCAGTAGATGCTGAGTTATCTTCAAAAAACGATTGGGCGACTATGTAAAATTTTATGTAAACATGTTTACATAGAATTTTATATAGTCGCCCAATCGTTTTTCGATGATATCTCTGCATCTACTAGGCCGATTTTGATAATATAACCACCATTAGATGCGTCTCGATGAGCTCTACAACTTTCAATTAGTCAACATGACTCACTTAGTAAGAAAAATATTTTCCTTTTGTGATCGTGGCATTTCATTTATAAGTGATTTACATAGTAATTTGCATCATGTTACACTATAACATGCATCAGTTGACTGGCGGATCATCAATTAAATTAGAAGTGACCAGCTGACTCCAAGAAATATTCTAACACTTTTTAAGCTTTCTTGGTAGGTTTCTGCAAACGTCACCATGGTTACTTTTTAAACTAAGTATCAAGCACAGGCCTACGGAACTTGCAACAAAAAAAAAAAATAAAATTTTAAAGAAAATAGTAAGCCAAAACTATGGGATAACAAGAATAAAAGGAAACTGTAATATGCACTTGGACGAAAACAACGATGCAGGAAAAATGATGCAGAAAAAGTAACCTAAAAAAATAGGTTTCGAAAAAACATATTATTAGGCATTAAAAGAAAAATGATTTATTATTATATAATTAAAATAAAATAAAATAAAAAGAAATAAAAAATTTTATCATCGAATGATTCAAATCCTCGATTATTTTGTTAAGTATTAAAATATGATCAAAAAATGCAAACATTCCTTTCTATACCAAATTTTAATAAAAAATATGTATATAAAAATCCTCAAAACACATTTCATAAATTTACCAATTCATATGCCTATTATAAGATGGCTTCATTAGGTTTCCATCTCTTAATAAAAAAGTTCTATGTGAAGAATGCAACAATAAGTGGAAGTTGGTTAAAAAACTTTCTAAAGAAGAGATCGAAGATAAAATATCGAAATATCTAAATACCCAGTACAATTGCATGGGTGTATAACACATGTTCCAAATGGGCAATTCCAACTATTACAATCGTTATTGCCACTATTAATACTTAAACAACCAACATCTGATGAGCAAATTCATTACAATGCCATTGTACAAAAAGCAGCAACTACTAAAAAAAAAGAGTTAGAAAAGGAATTAAACAAATTACAAGACAAAGCAAAAATTACTACTAATTCTGAATATTGTAAAAATTTTTCTTCCCAGATTTCTGATATAAAAAAGCATTAAAGATCAAGATATTCAATTAGAAAATTTAAGAAGATATACAGCAAGTCAAAAAAATCTCAAAAAAAAAAATTACTTGAAGAAGAGCAACTGGTCGTAAGGTATCTTACTTTTTGAATACCCAGATCTGCACGATTACATACACTCTTGTATTGAATTTGGAGAGGCTAATGCTCAAAGGCAGTGAAATTATAAAAGTCAGAACCATTAATCACCTCCATAGTTTATTGGAAAAAAAATACAATGTGTATTTGTCTCATACTACTACACAAAATTATATTTTGCCCTGAAATAATCATACACTTTTAGCAAAAGCTTACGATCACCAGCTCTAGTTGGAATTGCAGGTAGGATTGTAAATTACTATATTTTTGTAGTAATTTACATGTAATATAAGTTTAGAACTTTTATAACACGACTCTAATTGCAGAAGTTGGCCAAAATGAAAAAAGAGATCAAATCGATGGGCACTATTGTTTGGCATCAGTAAAAAATGCTAGAAATTTTGCCTCTGTTTTTGCTAATCAATCCATTATACTGTTGCAAGACGACAAAGCAAAGATATCTGTTGGCATTCCTGCTGTAGGAAGATATTTTAAAACAATGCAAACAATTTTTGAGCCTGTGTCAGTACCTGATCATGATTTTCCAATCGGGTCTTTACAAAAACTTGTACCTTCCGTTTATTTGTTAATCAATCCTAAGGAAACTAATGAATCATTGTGAGTTGGTCAACTTTCAATTTTTATTAAAGCACAGTGGCACTTTGGTTCTTCATTTGCTATGCATATAACAGATATTTTATCATTAGTATCTAATAGAAGGTTTGACAGGGTTTTTAGGTATAATGATGAGGTCAAACCATTGTGGGACCTTCTAGTTAATGGTGGTCCAGATGAAAATCTGCAGCATTTCAAAAATATTGTTCAATATTGTAAATTATTTTGTGCTTTAAATTTAGATTATTTGACAATTCATACTCATACTCTGGGCCAATTGGCGTATAATCAAGTAGAATGAAGTATGTTATTATTATCAAAAAAAGTTGCTGAGATTACTTTACTGATTGATCATTATGGAAATCACTTGGATTCTTAAAGAAATGTGCAGGACTATGAGCTTGGGCTTCAAAATTTTTGTTATACTGGCCAAGCCCTTGCTGATTTGTGGAGAAAANACTTTGTTCTTTAAATTTAGATTATTTGACAATTCGTATTCACACTCTGGGCCAATCGGCGTATAATCTAGTAGAACGAAGCATGTTATCATTATCAAAAAAAGTTGCTAAGATTACTTTACTGATTGATCATTTTGGAAATCACTTGGATTCTTAAAAAAATGTGCAGGACTATGAGCTTGGGCTTCAAAATTTTTGTTATACTGGCCAAGCCCTTGCTGATTTGTGGAGAAAAGACCTTATTTATGAAAAGTCAGTTTTTGCTAAATATGTTGTTGATAGACAAACAAATCCTTTTTCAAACATATTATCTTCAATAAATGAAAATAAGTTAGAAAACAAAAATTATAAGAAAAATAGTGAAAACGATAATGAAAATAACGAAACTTATCTGTACCATGGTCTTGGATTAAAAGTCATTGTAACTTATGTCGATATTCTTTAGATATTTGAAAATGTAATAATTTATCATACTGTTCTTCTAAACAGGCTGAAGAGGCTGCTGTATTATTGAGTACAAGCAATAGTTTTTTGCCTTTATTAATTAAAGGAAAGAATAGTTACTACTAAAACATGATTCACACTTTAGAGTATTTTGATTCTATTAAAATACTACCATATAATACTTACCTTCCATCTTTTTTATCCGAATATTATGTTAGATATTGTTGTACTGTTTGCAAAAAATATTTTTCAACAATTTTCTTTCTAACCAAGCATCGAAGATTTACATATTCTAGCACCCAAAATAGATGACCAGGCAAGCAGCCTAGATCAAATTCAGCTACTGTTGAAGACTTCTCTATGCTTTCGTCTTCACTTGAAATAACTGATTACGAATTTATTGCTATTGCCATTGCTTTTGTTTATGTCTCAGATTAAAGTTTTAGAATAAATAGTAAGTAATAGTAAAGTTGGATTAAAAATTATATAAAACTATACTTACCGATTTAAATTTATTCCAAAATTGCAGCTTAAGGTCAAGATCATGAATAAAGAATAAAAAAAAATTTGTTTAAATAAGTGTTATGTAGCAATCTTGGTTTATATATATATATGTTTCTTAAAAAAATAAATACTACAGTACATATGTATGTACATACACATATAGAATCTTTGCTAGGAAAATCACGCTTTGAGATTTTCTGATCGAGAATTTCGAGTAAATTTGGAACAACATACCAGTTTTTATATAAATGCAAATCAACTTTTGCCTTTATTGATTCAATGGTGCATCAAATAAACTTTCGAATCAATAAAGTCAAAAGATGAATTTATGTAAATAAAAACCGGTATGTTTGTTTAAGTTTATCCGAATTATCCTGATTGGAAAATGTCGAAGGGTAATTTTCTAGCAAAGATCCCATATACTTAGATTAAAAGTTGTTATCATTATAGTAGCACTAGACTATAGTACTCTAAAAGATATGGGTGCTATTCATGAGTTCAAATATTAAAAATTCTATGTAGAAGTTCTTATTTAATATAATATTAAAATATTTAATGTACGGTCCAGGTACTATTCATGAAAAATATATATTAAATAATTTGATTAATTTGATTGGCTGATCTAAGTAATACTATATAGCACCTAATTTTGCCCAACCTCCTTCTCCTCTAAAAAATCAGGTGATAAATGTCTCTATCCTTAGCTAATGTTACTACTGTTAGTTGTGTTTTCTTTCCTGTTGGAAATTATATAATTTGTGGTGGGCTTTGCAATTAGTCTTTCAGTAGATGCTATTAACTATATGTTGCTTTTGTTTCTTGGTAATGAGGCAATTCAACTAATACCTTTTTTTTAATCTTTCACTTGTTCTCTATATATGCAATTAATCTTTTAGCTAGAGTAAGTACTATTTAGTGTATATGCTTTGTTTTTTTTTTCTTCTTTTGCTTTTAACTAACTAACACTTTTTACTCTTTTTGGGTGATTTTGATATCAATTTTTAAGCTGTTTTCTTTCCTGCCTTGCTTAGTTCATCACACTAATAGTTGTAAGTGGTAGTTTGTAAATGTTATGAATTTGTAGCACTGCTTGCTTATGTTGCTGATAAATACGTTGGCTTGTTATCATTGTGTTTATGCAGTTCTAAAAATTTTGCATGCTTTATAGCTCCATTCTTAGAATTTTGTAATATATTGTTAGTTAGTGTTAGATTTTTTTGAGTCATTAGATTGGGGCTAGAGTTAGAGTAAGTTAGAGTAAATTAGTTGAGGTTGTATTGAATATTTAGGAAAGAGAGCGAAGCGACTACAAAGTGAGTAAAGCAAGCCCTGTTTGTGTTATTAAGCATAAGCAAAGCAATATAAGCGATACTAAGTATAATAAAGTAGTGTATAAGTATATTTCATGTAGCCAATAGAATAGTTTAAACGGCAATTTAGTAAATACAAGTATGTATTTTATATTCATAGAATTGTTAAACCTGTATTACTTAAATAAATAACATTCATATGAGTATCTGAATATATTTTAATAATTTTTGCATTGGTAAATAAAAAAAAGTAATATTTACATAGTTATCAATTATGTAATCTAGGGTGCACTATAGTGCAGATGACCAAAAAATAAAACCCAAATATTTAATACTCATATTAAGATTTAATTAATTTTAAATCTATTTACTCTAGTTCTCAAAAATAATATTTACCTTTAAACAAAAGCCAGATTGTTCTGTACTAAATTACTATGATTTCAGAAACTTCATAATTACATAATAGTATAACTATTTGATTTTAATTTTATAATCTCATATTAGAGCATTGTAATATAATCTAGAGCTTTATTCAACTCTAGTTACTTAGACCAAGTTTATCTATGCCTCAATTGAAGCCTTACTATGGTTAGAGTAATTTGATTGATTTTAGTTAGTCTTACTAGTATATAATATAGTTGTGATACTTATATAGAGGGTTCATTTAGCCTCTTACATATATATGCATAATGAGGTTTATGATATAAATCAAAACTATATGCAAAAAAAAGATTTTTAATTAATTAAAGTTAAATTAGTAAAAACTTCCTGCTTGAAGTTAAAATTATTTGTTTATATATATTTGAATTTAATATATAATGCAATACTACTAAGCCCAATATATTAATGCATTTTACTTATTTGCATGAGTAATACAAACCAAAAAAGGAACTCTGATTTTTAAATAAACTAAGTGTATAAGATAAAATTTAGAATTAGAGTCTTAAGATTAGAAACTATAGAGTTAGAGTGATACAGTACTTACAATACAGTATATAAAATTTTATTCTTGATATTTGTACCAAAATCAATTTAAATATTAGTTTTTACTTTTTTTTTCTTTTGTATATATTCAAATTCTTCATTAAGCAGATCTGAATTAGTCAAAATTTGCACTTTCTGATTGACTATTTCCTCTTCAGAAATTTGTATTATCTGTAAAATAAGTAAATTCTATATTGATGTCCTATCTAGAATTTTATAATACTTACTTTTTAATATATATCATACTAACTAAAGCTGCAAATATTTATTAGAGTAGTAATTACATATGACATTACAGCTATAATGTAAAAGCTGTACTATCTTTAAACCATATTGTGATTATTCTATATATAGTAATAAAGTAGTAAGCTATAAGCAGTGTTTAAAATTTGATGTTCTCATATTCTCATGAAAACACTAAATTTTTTTTAAGAACATTAATATTTAAAATAATGTTCTCTTATTTGAGAACATTTTGTACTGATAAAATGTTCTCAAAATATTATTGGTATTAGTTTTTTTTTACATATTTGAAAAAAAGATTTATAGTTGCAAAAAGTTAAATAAGTTTATCACATGATCAATTCAACCAATTTAAATGTTCTAAGTACTATTAAAATCAGAAAGCCTTTGTCTATAACTTTACTTAAAAGTCCAAGATAGGTTTATACAATAAAAATATGTGCATATTTAAAAAATAAAATTCTATATAATGAGAACATTAAAAATTTTTTGAGAACATTAATACTCTAAATTTAGTTCATTTGAGAACATAATTTTGAATTTGAATTTTAAACACTGGCTATAAGTACCATATGCTATAACTAATATTGTATACTGTTATTGTATTGTATACATAAAGTTATTTCATTAAAAAAAATTAGAAAGTGCTAATTAGCCAAAACTATAAATATAAAGGATATTTGAATCTGATAAGGGCCGTGTCATTAATCACCTGATTATTTTTTATCAGAGGCCTACTCCTCTCTCTCTTCTTTAATATATAAATAGTCAGGTTTCTTATATATAATTTTACTTTTTTTTACTCCTCCCTCCCTAAAAAATTACCTGATTTTTGTTACTTCCCTAACTTCTATAGTTTGTAAAACCAGAATTTTTAGGTCTAAACAAACTTAAAAAAAATTATTGTCAGACTAGTAAAGGAGTTTTTTAGCTAATTTTTGTTTACTATGAGCCTATTCACATCCACTCATATCTGATATCCCAATTAGCCAATCAGATTTTACAATTATTAAAAAGATAAATATAATATTTAATAGTAAATAACTTTTAATCTACTCGACCAAATTTGAAGATTCAACTACCAAAATGATCCTCTTAATGAGAGTATTATAGAAAGCCTAAAATTGTTAAAATTCAATCACAGGATCCTGTGATTGGAATAAACTTATATTACTATAAAAGTTCTATAATTTATTAAATAATTATAATCCATTTATAGTAATACAAATTTATTTTGATCTTAGGATTTTGTGATTGGATTTTAACAATTTTAGATTTGTTAGAATTCTCTTATTGAGAGAATTGTTTTGTTAATTAAATCATCGAAATTGGCCCAGTAGATCAAAGTTATTAACAATTAAATATTAATTTTTAATTGCTAATCTACTAAGCTAATTTCAATGATTTAACTATCAAAATGATCCTTTTAGTAAGAGAATTTTAAAAGCTTAAATTGTTAAAATGCAATTACAAGATCCCTAATATCAAAATAAATTTGTATTACTATAAATAGGTTATAATTATTTAATAAATTATAGAACTTTTAGTAATACAAATCTATCCTGATCACAAGATTCTGTAATTATATTTTTATAATTTTGGGTTACTAGAATCCTCTTATCAAGAGGATCATTTTGGTAGTTAAATTACCAAATTTGGTCCAGTAGATCAAAAGTTATTAATTATTAAATATTATTAATAAATCTATAATTTTTGGCCAAAAATAATTTTGCAACTTTGGCCAGAATTATACCTGATACTTCAGCTGATCCACCCACCCACCCAGAAATTAGCTAATTTCTGGAAGCTCCCCAAAATAGTATCTTTTCAAGAAATCTAGTTGTACTATATTGCATTATATGAATAAAAAATAGATTTATTGAGAGTTGAAGTACTATCTACCATGTAGTTAGAGGTAATAAAAATATATTATACTGCTTAATTTGTAAAGCTTAATGTTTTTTTTTATTATTTTTAAGTAATAAACTTGTTTATTTTATTTGTAGATTTTTGCAAATTGTTTTCAAAAGTTGTATATATTTTTTAAAAAAATGGTTGGTTCAATAAAACTATTTTATATATACAATAATATAGCTTTGTTAATTATATGAAATTTTAAAAAAATATTAATAAAGGATGCATAACTTGTTACCAAAAATTTTTTTAATTAAGTTTTTGCATTTTATAAGTTGTATTATAATTTGGATAAATATTTTTATTTTTTACAATATGAAATTTTTAATATAATAAAAAAATTATAATATTTGAATTGTACCTGTTGATTGGTTGGATTGTTTAACTATCATCTATCAGTTTTTATAAAATGTATATAAATATAAAAGTTCTGTCCTACCTTGATCAAATGGTATTTATATATTTATACAGTATTTGATATTTATACTATTTATAGTATTTATATAGCATGTAACAATATAGCAAAATATACTATATGCTATAGTAGTTGTCTAAGTAGTGCTCTAAATTAGGACCCCAAACTATACATAGATAGGTGGCAATTTGCTTTTGCTTAATTTTGACGATTTTTTGTAGATCTTTTCTATATTTAGTAATATTAATGCTTATTTTTAACTGTTTTTCTGTAGATCTTTTCTATTTTTAGAAATATATAACAATTTTTTAAAATTGTTAGCTGTTTATAGATTGTACGGGGTCCTTCTAAATTGGGTTGGGTCAACCCAAAGCCTGACCTAAAATTTCAGGTCAGTTCAAATTTGGGTTAGAAAATTTTGATCTAAAAGTTTTAGTCAGGTTTGGGTCGGGTCTGAGTTAAAAATTAATCTAACCTGACCCAATATAACTCGACCTGAAATTTTATATAGTTGCGCTTTTTTTCTTTAAAATAGTATTTAAGAGTTATTATTCATTACTATAGCAATGCATTACTACTTTCTAATTAACCAATCGGGATGCAAAATTAGGTATAATATAAAATTGGAACAATACAATTTTTTTAAAAAAATCATTTCTAACTTAAAATTTTAACTATAAAACTATACTTTTTTTTAACAAAAAACATTCTTTGTAAATTTTGTTGGGATCTTCTAACTATTGCTAGTATTATAAATTTAAAAATTGTTATTTGCACAAATACAAAAAAAATGTACAAAAAAAATATATATATATATATTATATATATAAGAGCTCTAATATATGCACAAATTTAAATCTATATTTGCTATATCTATTGTGTAAATCCCAATTTATATCACTGACTATTGTATCTACTAAACTTTAATCTAATCTTAACCCAGTTGCTATTTGTTTTGTTTTGATTAATATAAAACAAATAAAATAATACAAAATGATTAGTTGATTAAAAGTGCCAATAAGGGGCTTCCAGAAATTAGCTAATTTTTTTTTACTATGAGTCTACCCCACTATCTACCCCATCCCACCTGATATTCCAATCGGTCAATTAGATTTTATGATTATTAAAAAGTTAAATATAATATTTAATAGTAAATAACTTTTAATTTACTGAATCAAATTCGATGATTTAACTACCAAATAATTCTCTCAATAAGAGAATTCTAGAAAGTCCAAAATTATTAAAATCTAATTACTGGATCCTAAAATCAAAATAGATTTGTATTACTATAGAAGTTTTATAATACTAAACTCAAACTCAATTATAATTTTGGTCAAGGCTAGTTCAAGGTATACAAGCTAGTTTGAATTTGAATACATATTTTTTGATACTGAACAAATTTATTAGATGAGAAGTATAAATTGATTAGTAAAATTTAGAAAATTATAGTTTTTTATTAATAAAATTATTAAAAATCTCATTTTATATAAATTTTTACTAATTGATTATA
>QKWP01002533.1:11083-24827 GCA_003550325.1 Gigaspora rosea | reverse complement strand
TTTTATCCAAAAAAATTATCTACTTTTTTTTGGCGAACTCTATAAATATTAGCTCTAACTTCTTAATTTGATAGAATGATATAGTTTATAAAAAGAATTACAACTTTTATTATTGCAACTTTTGTGATTTACTTGTAAAGGACTTGTATTAGAAGTGAAATTTTTTTTTAAAGACGGGAACATATAAAATTTAAGAAAACCTAAAGAAAAATTTTATAGTAAAAATTTTAAAATAAAAACTTTAAACTTTTATTGCTTTAAAGTTTATTAATAATTTTAAAAAATTTTCATAATAAAGTTTATAAAATATATTTTAAAGAAAATATTCTATAAATAAAGTATACCCCATATGCTTAATAAATTTTTATTTTAGTAGAATTCAATTACAAGGATGGAGAACAAATGTTGATCTTAAACCTATTCTTAGTATTTATATAGCTCTACAATATATTTCCAAATATGCAAGTAAATATCAGAGGGCTTTTCACAAATATTAATCAAATACTTAATAATAGCAACCCTACTAATAGATTACTTGCTCCAGTTCAGAAATTATTGCTTCATAGTGTTGGTGAATGTCTACTTCTTGGAATTCCTCTTTATCATTCAAGCTGGTAATGAAACACCTTGTTGGCTTCGTAGTACAGGTGTTAATGAAGATGGAACTTCTAGAGAAATTGAAAATATTGGATTAACAACTCGTTTTACTTTAAAAATATATTGGAAAAGACCTTCTAAGTTTGAAAAATTCTCATTATATAAATTATACCTCATATATAAGTTTACTAATGACAGAAAACATTATACGAGTTTGGTCACAACTATCACTATTACAAAATGGGCCAGAATGGAAGGAATTCTGCTGTGTAAAAGTTCTTCTTCATGTTTCTCATCGAGATATTAAGCTTTTAACTCAAGATAATACAATTTTGCAGTCAGTTTTATATAATCACTATTCTGAAAAAATTAATGCTAATCCAATGGACTTATTTCGGCCCCCTATAGATAATAATAAAATGAGAGAAATAACAGATGATGAAAGTTAAGAGGAAAAATCTGAAGATGATAAAGGAGAAGAATGCCGATTTAACTGGATACTTTTAGCAGAAATGAGCCCTAACTCAGTAATTGATTGTTCTTCTGATTTTGGATCTCGTGACATTGATCAAACTTAAAATTGGATTAGTGAAGTTAGACAAAATTATTCTGATACTGACTTCAGAAAAGTAGTTAGTATGTGGTTTAAATATTCTTTTTGTTTTTTTTTTTTACAGTTAACTTTTCTTTTTTTCGTTAGGACAGGATGAACATAGTACGGAATAGCACGATAGGCAAAGAGTATCTAATCGTAATGAATCGAATAATAAAATAGAGAGAAATGAAATATCTAATACAAATATTATAGATTATTATATTCTAAATGATAAACAAAAAACAATTTTTAGATGAATAGAATCACATTACTATAGCATTCTTACAGGTTGTCAAATTAAACCACTCAATATTATTATTATGGAAACTGCTAGTACAGGAAAATCATTGCTAATCAAAGCAATCAGGTGTTGACTTTTTGAATTAACAGAAACTAGATCCAATTCACCTGTATTAGTACTTGTTTCAACAGAATTTGCAGCCTTTAATATTAATGGAGAAACAATTCATTCAGCTTTTTCTATTCCAATACCTATTGGTAATAATCTTGACATGACTGGTGAGCGATTAAACCGTTTACAAAATAGATATAATATTTTATAATTGATGAGAAAAGTATGATCGGGTCTTGAATGCTTGCTTTGGTTGATTTATGATTATGTCAAGCTTTTCCTGAACAGAAGAACCAACCTTTTGGTGAAAAATCAATTATCTTGTTTAGTGATTTTGGGCAGCTTCCTCCTGTGCTTGATCATCCTATATATACTACAAATATTTTAAAAAATTCACTATCCAATGATAGTATTGTAGCATACAATCAATTTCAGGAAGTGTATAAACTCGATATAGTTAAAAATCAATCTGGAAATTCTGAAAAACAAAAAGAGTTTCGAAATATTCTTAAA
This sequence comes from Gigaspora rosea, assembly GCA_003550325.1. Taxonomy (NCBI): domain Eukaryota; kingdom Fungi; phylum Glomeromycota; class Glomeromycetes; order Diversisporales; family Gigasporaceae; genus Gigaspora; species Gigaspora rosea. Next base: position 22,770 of record QKWP01002533.1, on the reverse strand, counting down.
TCTACTCTTACAAACTGGAGAACACTTAGCACACGTTTTGATAATAAAATAAATAAAACAGAATATAATAGATTTTAAGATTCTACATGTGTTATGACAAAGTGGTCTGATATTAATAAAATAAATATTGATAAATTAAGATCATTAAATGTTCCTGTTGCAAAAATCCTTGCAATACATAATAGAGTAGGTAAAGAAGCTAAAAATGCAGGTTCTAATATAGCAGATGGTCTTGAAGCAAAATTATTATTAAGCAAATGTGCATATATTATGCTAATAGCAAACCTGTAGACAAAAGCTAGATTAGTTAATGGTTCAATGGGAATTATTCAAGATATTTGTTTGAAGAAGATCAAAATTCATCTTTACTTCCATTAGCAGTTTTTATCAAATTTGATAATTATATAGGACCTACTATAAGTACAGTAAATGGACCAATTCAACGCAAATGGGAAGGTAAATCAGGGACAACATGTTCACATTTGCAGATTCCTATCCGTTTTGCATGGGCTATTACAGTACACAAAAGCTAAGGGCTTACACTACCAAAAGCTAGAATAGATTTTGGCAGCAAAGAATTTACTACTGGGCTTTCTTTTGTAGCAATATCTCGAGTTCATTCACTTAATGATATTATTTTTACACCATTTAATTTTGAAATACTTCAACAGATTTTAAAGTGTAAAAAAATGCAAAAAAGAAAAACTGAAGAAATGCGACTAGTTTTTTTAATACCTAAAACTTGAAAATATTAATTATAAATTATATAATAATACAATTGTAATTATTAATAAAAGATCCTTAACCATTTATTTGCCTTGTCTTACATATCATTTTTATTTTCATTGCTATCTAACAATAATAAGCATTTCTATCCATATGCTAAATATGTTAAAGATAATTATTAATATAAAAATTATATATTGTAAAAAAAATAAATTTTTAATATATATTACAATATACATAAAGTATCTTTTACAAATAATATTTTACTATATCAAGTACTTTTTTTTTACTAATAAATTATTAAATTCATAAATAGTATTTAATATTATTTAATTTTACAAATAAGGTTCTTAAATAAAATTATATAGATACTATATATAGTACATTATAGTATTTAAAATTTAATATTTTGGCTCCGGTCATACAATGCTACGTATTAACATAGTTATAAGAATAGTCTATAATAAAGCTTATGAGATCATTGTAAAAAGCCAAATCACCATATATTCCCGAAAATAAGCAACCTTTTTTGGCCAAAAAATTATACGAAAAAATAAGGAAGTTGCTTATTTTCGAAATATTAAATTTTTAGAAAAATTGAAAAACGTACTAATAAAAAGTTGTCCAAATGACACCAAAATTTTACTATAAGTATATTTTTATATGCTGAACAACTTTACTTAATCGACTTTTTGAAGTTTACTTAGTAAAAAAAAGTTTTATATGTAGCAACTGCCAACGTGTTTTTTAAAAGTTTGAAAAAAATCAGGGGTTGCTTATTTTCGAAGTAGCTTATTTTCGGGAATCTACGGTACACCAAAAAGGAATGTACAGTATAACTAAAAGTCAGGTTACACACACTAATTGGCCTCATATAAAAACAAGATAAAGCATTGCACTAATCCTGTGAGCCTTGTGCTAGCTGTTACATAAGATACGATAAATTAGAATAATTATGAATATACAAGTATAAACGACATGAATAATAATTACATGAACGGTAAAATCCACGCAAAGGCAATGATTTTTTGGGTTTGCATCAATAATCAAATATTTATGCGTGGGTTACAAGTTAAGAAATTATATGTGAGAAGCAATTGTTTTTTTTAAAGTAATAAACTGATTTTTTTTATATATAAGGTAAAGAGAAAAAAGCTTTTGAAATAAATTTTTATTAATACGCACTGAGTCTATGTATCGTACGTATATGTTTTTATCATGCATCATTCTGTAAATTAGGTTGTTGAAAGTTAATTAGTTTTTTAACGTAACCCCTCTCTCAAATTTCTGCCCCACAAAATGAACATATATGTTTTGGTCCAATCAAAACTCAGTTGAGCAGTAGAAATAGCTTGTGTTTTAATAAGCTGTTTAACTTCTGGCTTCATTAATTTAGCCAAAGTCATTTTTAAAACTCTTATAATAAACAAAAACTAACTTGTTGCTTAACGCAGTAATATGCGATTATAAGTTTGTAATTGATTAAAAAGATGAACTTACATATACATACCTATGTATCTTGACATGTTAACAGTTAATTGTGCTAAAGATCCTAAAGGTTCTCTTTTTTTATGCATGTAAAGAATAAATTATTGAATTGAAGAGAACCAGCTTGAATATAAAATACTTACTGTTGGGGCATAACTAGCTGCACGTGGATATAATTTTGGGTTATGAAAGTACCAGGGTAATAAGAATTGAAGTAATCGATAGATAATGTTATATAATTTTTAGAAGTCAATTAAGACAGACTAATTATGCAATAAGAAGGTTTATTGTATTTTTTTTATACAATACTAATCCTAAATTAGCATATTTATGTTTCACATTTATGATATAATCTTTTTCAAAATGATAAAATCAATCTCATCAATAAATCAAGTTTAGCACTAAATGATTGGTTTAGCGAAACACAAAATATCGTAGGTCTTTAATTCTAGCTTCATCTAGATGGTAAAAAATCTAAAAATAAAAAATCTAAAATATTAAAAAATAAGCAAACTTCATCCCAGAACCTACGTTAATTCATATTTTTGGTAATGAATAATTACAAACTATATAAATTCACTGAGTCTCGTCAACTACCTTGATTTATTCTTGAGCTCTAGCTAAGCTCTACCAAAGCTTCTACCAGAACTTCTACCAGAGCTCCTACCAGAGCTTCTACCAGAGCAAGAGCAGGAGTCTATATTAAACACGATCAATTTTGTAATATGATAAGTAACCTTTTTTAGCTATTTTTCACTATAATCGCAAATTCAAAAATTTTGCATTTCACAATTATGAACAAGTTTTTCTAGTGTTAAAATAAACTAATACAATATAATCTTGCATGGTCCAATACATTTTGCTTTTTAAGCAAAGTCCTTTTGTTTTTAGATATTTTTGCATAGCAGATAGTGAACGTTTAACACTCGACTATATCTAGAGATAGTTCGATAACTTTAGTGTACCATTAATGTTTTTGCCCCTACTTGATGGCTGTTAAAAAATTAATTTAACAAACTAGCTAGTATTTTTCCTAGTACTACAGGAACTTAGTTATTTATTGATTTGTATGTTTAAATATATTCAAGAGCCCTTATCTGGTTCAGGCACAGGTCAAAAATTGGCCAGATCTAGGTTAAACAAGTCATGGATACATGAATAAAAAATATTAATAAATCTAGTGATCCAGAATTTTACTAGTATTTCTGATATAGAAAATAGAGATCTTTATCATTTTCCTAATAGCCAATTTTTTAAAAAATAAAATACTGACAAAATTGACACAATTAACCCTAACTCTAACCTAATATGAGCTAACTTGTCAGAATTTTGATATTGTCAGGAAGTAGTGTTAAAAAATTATATAAATCAAAAAAATAAATAAACTCAAATTATAAAAGGTTAAGAAATTTTGGATAAAAATTAAGAAGTTTAGTTAAATATTTGCTATATATTAATATAACAGATATAACAAAAAATTATAAAATTTTATAAACTCTACTCTTTAAACTACTGAGAATAGTATACATAACTATTGATTCAAATAATAACTTATCAACTTTATTTTTTATTATTATTTTTTTTTAAAAGCGAGGTCTTGCCTCAGTTTTTTATTAGGTTAATTATATATAAATTATATCAATTATTACATGTAGTTACATAAACTAACTATGTGTAAAACTAAAGCTTAGGCTAAGTTTACCTATGACCAATATTTTACTAAGTAGAGGTCAAATACCCACCTAGATTAAGTTCATATTATCAATGAATGCTGGTGGTGTGTTGTATTTTACAAATAGTTCTGACTATTTATTCAATTTGTTTGCTGCTCGGCTTTTAGTAGAATTGGTCATTGAGTTGTTATTGTGATTGTGATTGTCTGTTGATAGCGGTAATACTTCTACATCCGTAGGTACTATGGTATTCGTGTTCATTCATTATTGGGTGCTCTGTTAGCATCTTGGCAGCCTTATTTGTTCTCTTATTTGCTTAGTTATTTTGTGCGCGATCTCGCAGGCTAAGGTATATTTACCTTTGTACTGTTTTATCGCCGAGTTTATACTTTTAATTACTTGTTTTTCGCTAATTGCCATGATGTTGTAGTATGTATAGGCTTGTACTTGGCATGTTTTGTGATTAGATTAATGAGTAGGGTTCCGCAATTTGATTTGATATTCAAATATTTGAATCAAATATTTGATCAAATTCAAATTCAAATTTGACTATATTTGATTTGATCAAATTCAAATATGGCCAAATTTGATTTGATTTGACAAATATTTGATTTAATTTGAAAATTACTATTAAAAATTCAAATTCAAATCAAATTCAAATTCAAATATTTGAATCAAATCAAATTCAAATCAGGGTCAATTTGATTTGATCAAATTCAAATTGATCCAATATTTGATTTGATTGAATTTGAGGAACCCTATTAATGAGGTTGTTTATTTGTATATTTATCACGTCTTGTTGTTTTTGTATGATCTTTTGAATTGTGTTATATACAATTTGTTCTACCGTTATTGTATTTACCAGACATTTTACCTAGTGCTCGTTTGACTTAATAGATGTGCCATACCTCTGACACATTGGAGGTTTGTATTTTTCTGGAGACCTTTTGTATAGATTTGCATGAGTTGGTAGTTCGTTTAGTTTTCACTTTATCTTGAATGCCTTTAACTTGGAGTATTTGGAATTTGTTGAACGTGTTGTTGGTTTTTTGTTATAGTTGAGGTACGTGTAATGGTTGTTTCAGTCTATCTCTTGTTCCTTTATTGAGTTCCATTGTACGATCCTGTTTTGGAAATGCCATATGGCTGTTTGTTCGGCGTTTTGAGTATAGTGAATAAAGCGTCTTGTTGTGTGTTCAATACAATGTTTCTTCCATCTGACTGTATAAATATCTTGTCTGACTCGATCGTATCGTATAGTTGTTGTTGTCATCTTATTTCCTTTGTCCTGTATCTTTAGTTCTTTATTATTTACAATTGACCATTTGATTTGTTTTCTATACACTAGTATTTTTATGATTAGCTAGCATGGCCAGTTGTTCATTTTGAATATGGTATAAGGTTATAGGTTGGGCTCTCCATAGTCATTTGAATGTCTTTTATTGCTGGCTTTATGTTTATGCTGACTTTAATTTGTGCTTTTTCAGATATCGTTAACATTATGCAGATTAGTGCTATACCAAGCAGCTTGTTATTCGAGGGCCACTCCTTAACTGTGTGTTTTAAGGATATATTGGAATTTTCTATTTGCTATTGGGCAGCTATTTGCGGTAAGTTGTTTTTTATTGTGTTTTCTAAGATAAGATTAATGTTCAGTTGCTTTTTATTTGGTAGGTCATCTATTTTATCTGCTATTTCCCATATTTCTTTCTGCAAGTTTTCGTCTATTATTGCTTGGTATAATTGTTTTTGAATTTTTGCTAGCTTCGGGATTCTTGTAATTGGGATTTCATTTTTGTCTTTTACTATTTTTTTCTGTTTATTGGCACTAATACTTTTTTGTATATCGCTTATGTTTCCTCTTATGATTCACTTGCTATCTACAGCTATTCTATATAGTTTTCTGTGCATTGAAATTTTTACTTTGCAGTTTTTATTCATTTTGTTGTTGTCTTGATGTGAACATACTCTGCACCTTTCTAGTATGTTAGTATCTCCTCTTGGAACCAATGCTATATCATTGTTGTACTATTTTTTATCTTCCTATCGACCTTTTTCGTCTATTACCCATCTTTTCTTTTCAGGTATTATTTTCACAGTATAGTACCGATTTGTTGTGATTAGTTGATTTACGTTTATTTTTACTCATTGCTCTGCAGCTTCCTGTATTTTCGTCCACCAACTTGGAGGTCTTTTTCTTGGTATTTCTTGTATCATTTGGGGTAGGTGCTACCATTGAAATATGTTAGTATGATCTGAGTTTGTTAGTTGCTCAATAAATTTTACTACTAAGTTATCTAGCCTCTTTTTGTATTTTTGTAGCTGCTTATTTGCTATCAACAGCTATTTATGGATATGCCTTTGCTTTCTATATGCTTGGCCATTTCTGTATTGGTTCCTGAATTGATATTTTGTTTTGTAGACATTCCTTTAATATTTTTGTGGTCATTACTTTTTCTTCTTGATTTGTATATACTGCTATAGCCTTTAATACTGATTTGTTTGATTGGGCTGCATTCTGAATTTGCTATATCCGTATTCTGAGCGATGATTTCATAAATCTTGGGTAGTTTAATTGGTATAGTAGTAAGGGCAGTGTCATTAATCACCTGATTACTTTTTATCAGAGGCCTACTCCCCCTCTTCCTTAATATATAAATAGTCAGGTTCTTATATATAATTTTAACTTTTTTTATCCCTCTCCTAAAAAATTACCTGATTTTTGTTACTCCCCTAATGACATATATTGTTGAACCAGAATGTCTTGTATTCGTTTTAGCGCATAAATCCCGTAGTGATGTATGGTAGAATTGGGAATCAAGGAGGTCAGACCTGCTTTATGCTTTATTATGTTTGTATACTGGTTTGTTAATTTAATACCGTCCGATATATTCATGTATGTAATTTGCATTCTGTATACTATCTGGGGTAATACCACTGTGTTGACAATATATATCGCATGTTTATTGATAATGCGTGTTCTCCGTAATCTTTTCGTTGCAGTTTCTACTTCGTTTTTGATTAGTTTGTGTATTTCTTTTTGTGATATTTGGGCCGTATACAGCAATCTAAGTACTTCATGCACTCTTTATCCCCAATTGCTGGTATCTTTTCCTCATTGAACATAATATACTTGTCCTTATCTTTCGATTTTGTTAGTAGTGTGGATTTGCTTGGGTTAACTTTTATGTTTGTAAACTGATAAAATAGATTAGCCATATCTACGATTGTACTAAGCTGCTTTTTTGAATGTGCCGCCCACAGCATATCGTCCATGTATGCAATTGCTACAAAGCTTGTTTGTGTTTTAGTTATCTTTTGGTCAGCATTGATTGTATATGTTTCTAATATATAACCTTTGAAAGATTTTGTAATTCTTATTAGTAGCAGATCATAGTATATCCACCAGAGTATAGGAGCTATGGTCTCTTTTTGGTCATACTATCTTGAACATCATATAGTGCGATATTCCCATGTTTGTTATTACATTGTTTTGTCTATCCTTAAATATGCTTGTTATTAGATTCGCTATGCTTAACAGTATTTTTAGATGTAGTAGTACTATCCGCAGTAGTGGTAGGTGTATTGAGTCTTATGCCTTAGAAATGTCTTGTGATAATAGCTATAGAGGTTTATTGTTCAGTTGAGCATCCTCTATCATATGACTTACTGTGCATATTGGTAGTCTAGTTGAAGTATTCGGTAAAGCTACGTGATTATTAGGGTTTAGTATAGATTATTTGTCGCAAATTTTGTTCAGTCTGTTTGTTAAGATTTTTGTTAGGATTTTCCACGGGTGCTCAACCAGAGTTATTGCTTTAGTATGTTTTAACTGTCCACTAAATCTAGGTTTCTTCGATATTGAATATACTACTACATATCTCCATGTGTTGGGTATTTTGTTTAGTTCTATACAGGCATTTAATATGTTAGTTAGTACTTGCACTAATATGTCGCTCAGATGTTTCATCATTTCATTCGATATTTTTTTGAGGCCCGGTTGCTTTGTTATTTGGTGCTATTCTTATAGTATCTTTTACCTCCAGTTCTGTTATTGGTTCGTTCATTTCCTTGAACCAGTCATGTTGTATTTTCTTTCTGGGTTTGTATTCCTGTCTTCAACTTTCTCATAGTACTATGTTGGGCCTTATTTCCTTTGTTCATTCCTTGAAGTGCTATCTTACTCTCTTCTTTATTATTTTAGAATCAGTAACTAGTTCGCTGTCGGTTTTGATGTTATTTAGAACTTCTTTATCTGCATATCTATCAAGTATACTGTCGATCATCCTTGTTGTATTGGCAGTGAAGTTTTGATTGCGATTGTCTATACATTTTTCTATTTTTTCTCTATGCTTTATATTATTTTCTATTTCCCTTGCTCTATAAATTGTTTTTGCTTTTGTTTTAGTATTGCGAGTTCTTTGAACAGGATGTGTGCGTTATTATTATCCATTATTGGGATGTCTGTCTCCGCTAATTTATTTATTCTCTTTATTTGTTTATTTATTTTAGGTATGTCATTTAAGCCTCTTTGCATTTTATGTATTAGAGTATTAATTGTTTTTAGCGTAGTATGTAATTTTGTTGCTTTTGCTAAAAATATGTAGAATTGTCTTGGGTTTATTTTTGTCTTTGGGATATTGTCATTGGCTGCTGTTATTATTGCATTACTCATCTTGTTACATACTTTATTTAGGGTTTCACAGTCATAGATTCATACTTCCTGAATGTCAGCTATTAGGACTTCCACTCTTTCTGAAAAGTCTTTCCAACTTTCATCTGTCTCGCAATATTTGAAGACTCATCGTTTTTTCATTTTATTTCTTAGTGGTTTAAAGATTGGATTATAATGCCAGTTGATTGTTAAGATATAATGATCACTATCGGTTATGTATTCTGGTGACCCTATTTCTGGGCAGTCACATGCAGGTATTAGCTGGATTGGGATCCAGATGTCATCTATTTGGCTTTTCTTCCCTTGTCTTGCCCATGTTGGTGTTTTAATATTATGATAGTTAATTGTACTAATTAGGTTGTATTTTTCTATTTCTCTGAATATAAATACCATATTTCTCTGGTTTCTTCTGTAATCTAAGTTAAAGTTTCCCATAACTATCAACTTTGTCTGTCTATTTTCTGCATCTACTAACCAATTGGCTACCTGCTTTTGTGTTTGTGTATTCAAGGTCTTATTATTGCTAGATAGATACACTGATATTATTCTGATCCTGTTGTTATATGGAAACCAAAAGTCTATCATTATTGCTGTTCCTGATACTGGATATACGGTTGTAACTGTTTTGTTACAGCTATAGCAGTACCCATACAAGCTTCTTGTTTCTTTGCGTTTTTCTCGTTGCAGTTTGCAGTGTATATTTCATAATATGGGTTGCTGAATGCTGCCCTGGAGTATACCGATTCTGCTAGTTTTGTCTTTGTTATGCTTATAATACTTAGTTCTTTTTGTTTACAATATTCTGTCCATAATCTGAATTTCAGTTTCTTATTTATTCCTTGTATATTATGTGTATATAATTTCAAGTTTATTATAGGACTAGAGTCTGCGTGAAGGCCTTCATCTTCTGATTTCTTGCTATTTTAATCAAAGTTGTCTGTATTTGTTGCGTGTTCATCTGGTGCAGTTAAGTAAATTCTATTAGTTCTATTATGCGTCTGTTGATTGAACTTTGAGTTGTTTATATATTAAGGTAGTTCTTGTTGTGTAGGTTGGGTATCCTGGGTTCTCTTGTCGACACTCATTTTGTGAGTGAGTAGTTACTAAGAATGTCCCAGTCTGGGTCTGGGAAATTTGGTAGTTTCAGGATGTTATTTGGCAGGCCTCTGAAGGTAAAGTGTGTTTGTAACTGGTTGATAGTATCACTAATCTTTTTGTAATAGGTGATTGGAATTTGTATATCCTGTCGGTTGTCATTGTTTACTGTATTGGTTTCATTTATGTTTTCTAGGAACATTTTTATATCTGATACTTTTTCCGGAAGTGCTGGCTTGTCATCTTGTTCTTTCTTATTTGCAGTAATCTTAATTCACTTAGCTGGGATTCAGTAGAAGAAATAGTATTGGCATAGTTCTCTGGCTATCTCAACAAGTAGCTTCTTACTTTAATGGGTGTTGTTAAGTTTAGTTCGTTTAATTGAGAATGCATCTTTAGGTAGTTCGGGTTTGTAGAGTTAACTGTCATGTATTCTAACGGTAGAGGAATGATGAATTTGTATATTTTGGCTGTGAATTGTTTTGCTTTTGTAACATCAGTTATTGGGAAGGTATATTGATTTGTGGTTTTGATATTCTTTGGATTTAAAGGAATTCTGCTCTTTTGTTTAAAGTAATCTTTCGGTATTCTTTTGAAACTGTAGTGCTCTTTCAGTGCGTTAACATGTCTTCTAAAATTTGTACTATTCTTGGAGTCATACAAAAACATGTGACGTGTTGCCGAATTCAGTTCCTGGTGTAGTGCCGGCAGCCTATCTTTCTTTGGGGGGAGAGTGAAGTAATTCATAGGTATTCTATCTAAGGCGTAGTACTTTTGCAATTTCTTTCTGTATTCGGGTAATTGGCCCATTACTGTCCAATCATTAATTGGGAAGAGGTCTCTGACTGCTAGGCATAAGTCTTGTACATTCTCAGATGGTTCCTGGTCTGGCAAGACAAAGTATTTTTCATTAAGACGATTGAATTTATAAACTTTCCTTAAAGCTAACACAATTGCTGTTGTATGTTCTTGACTGCTATAGGTAATTGATGTGGTAGCAAGCTTTTATTTTTCTATTCATATTTTGTGAACTAGTAGGTAAGGGCTCAAGTAATTCTTTGTGTGTACTATATAGCATGCTTTTTGTTTTTTCAAAGGATACGTCACATTCAATCTTTGTGTAGTTAATACAGTTGAAGATATGTTTGCCGCAGCCGTGGGTCTTAGTATTAGAAAATCCAGGTTCATTATGAAGTCCAAAGCGATTTTGTGTCTTAGTTTTGAGTTAATTTGATCTCTGTTAAACCTGTTGACATAGTATACGTCATGCTGTCTTTTGTATTTTCTACTGCTATTTTATATAATGACACATATTCTTTCTGGTGTTTCAGCTCTGTATCTTTATTCCTTGAGAATGATCTGAAAAAGGCTGAGTCCATATACTTAAGTTTTAGGTTGATAGCTGTTGGAATGTTGAATAATATGGGTTTTGTTCTCATCTTTTCTAGTATGAATTCGTAAAGCTGGCTTTCCGATTTTAGTGCTTCTAGTATCTCGTCATAGTGTCACTTTTCTATATTAAACTCCTCTGTTCTCATTTGTGCTCATGTTTCTAGAACCTTTTTGCCCTATTCATATGTATTTTGTGTTCTTCTGATTGCAGGTTTTGCAGCAACTATACTACTGTATGTTGCCCTATTTTGTTTATTGCTATTTGTCTGTTGCTTGTTATACACTTCTGATATTCCTAGATTTTGTTTGGGCAGCTTTGTATTATCTCGATCTATTTCCGGTCTGTCTATCTGCATATCATTCTCTGTTTGTTCCTGGTACGGTTCTGGTATTGGTATATCTGTATCTATATCCATCTCGGTTTGGTCGTGTGTCGATCCCTGTGACTTTGTTGTTGTTGTTCCCACGGTTGGTTTGATGTTTTGTACCGTTAATGTCATCTTGTGATTTGATAGGGTCAAGTTGATTTGGCCACATTCTAGCACTTTGTATGTTGTAATATCTTCTTGTTCGCTTCTCGAAGTTGTGTTTGATATTGGTTCGTTTAGATACAGGCGTTTGTACATTTTGACGTGTTT